>JAZGTK010008353.1:0-18372 GCA_036877625.1 Ambastaia sidthimunki
CCCAAGTGCTGCATGTCCTGCCCCTGACAAGCAGCAAAAGTCTAGCCACCACCGAATGACAGGTTTTGACCCAGCTTGGCTGTCAGAGGGGAAATACTCCCCCCCCCCCCCGCCATGATCCTAGGGGAAACACTGCAAGTGTGCACGTGTGCATCTCGTTTATATTGTCTCATTGTCTTAAAAGTAAATTTAAAGCTTCATGTTAATCCATCAGTGATCCAGCTGTGCTTTGGATAAAAGCGTCTGCTTAATGCCTAAATGTAAATGTGAAATGTTATAAAATGAACATTTACAACCACTGATAACCGTACACGTTCAAACCGTTACAACCCTAACGACAGGCTATTTTAACCGGTTAAAACTTCTCCCTCTACAATGCGGACGAGAGGTCAACACTGTCAACAAACCACATAACAAACCTTTCTCACATCTAAATGCTTTTCAGCTTTGATCTGTGCAGCACTACGAATGAGCCGTTTATATAAGAGATTCAAATAAAACTTTTAGTGTTATTTTATGGCAAAGAGAACAGCCTAGAGCAGAGAGGAAATCTAAAGCGAGCATGTATACCATTCACAATTTCATTCATTATTCAAGCAGCAAGCGCTGGACGCAGCGCCACTCAACGACGCTCCTCTACGCGCTGTAAATGTAAATCCCCGCCTCCGTTGCAGTGAAATCCAATCAGCACACGAGAGGAGCCCGCTAGGCCCCTCCTCTTTATAAAAGGTTTGTGTGCCCGCTCACCCAGAGCGGTGAAGTCCGTCAAATCACCGCCTGTGAGGACGCGTGCGGCGGCGGACAGGGAACTTGAACCGGCGCAGCCGGTGGCGCGAGCATGGCAGTCGAGGAGGAAGGACTGCGCGTCTTTAAAAGCGTCAAAATAAAAATCGGTGGGTCTTGGAGCGACCGCAAACGCCCTGCCTAAAATTTCACCCTCAGCGTCTATTGTGAACGTTTGTGCGGTTTATATCGCGATATACGCGTGAATGCAGCGCTGCAACGTATCGTTCATCTTTCTGTATGTGCAGATATGTGTATATCAATCATTTGATTATTTGATATAATGACAATGACTCTCATATGTGTATAAATGACGCCGCAGCTAAAGTTACTGCAGATTCGGATGCAAAAAACAGTTTGACTCTAGATGTGTGTAAATTCAGATTCACTGTTCACACCTGACGTGTGTTATTTCTGCACTTACATGTGATATTGTGGTGCTGTTGTACAGATGTGTAGCAGCTGGGATCTTCAGCCCTGGACTAATGATGTTCGTGTGTGTCTGTATAGTTTATACAGGCATTGCAACACATGAAAGTAGCTCATGAAATGATTCTGCTGACTGAAAGAGGAGAGCGTGCGCGTTTCTCCTGCATGTGGGTGCTTTGCTGTTGTATTGACTAATGTAAACATCAAGTAACGCACATTTTAGTGTTATTTTGGCATGACATTGGTAAATGTTTGTTGGCAAAGCATTTGTAGCTCTCAGAGGCTTTACATAAAATCCTGGTGTTACAAAAATAATGAGATCAGGTAGTAATACCATATTCCTACCATAGATATTAGACAGATGATATTTACATGACACGCCAGGTTATTGTAAAGAATACCATGATATCACTATTGCATGTGTTTAGAAACTATATTAATACCAAGGTGCATATCTAAAAATATGGCATGATATTTACAGAGCATTCCAAGACATATTAAAATTTGATGAAATTACACGTCCTTTAAAACTGCTGTATTTCCAGAACCGTGGTAATGCGGTGACATTTTTAGTGTGATCTGTATGTGAATGCTCTTTATCTGTTATGTTAAAGATGCACTCAGTGGCAGAACACACACGCAGCTCTGCAGTTTTAATCTAGTCTTTATTCGTCACGGTAAACGTGCTTCAGTTGCAGGACTGGCATGACACTTGCTTTGTGAGGTCTGTTTTTATTTCAGTACAGCAGGCAGCATTTTATGTCAGTAAAGATGATTGTTTTGTGTTTAAACCAAAAAACTGGTAAAGGTTTTTAAGGAGAGTAGTTGTTTGTCTTTAAGCTGGTAACACATGCATGCAGCATGTTCGACAGACAGTGTTCACAGCTGCTGCAGAGAAGACTTGTGTCCAGTGCTTGGGCAGATATACTGAA
This sequence comes from Ambastaia sidthimunki, assembly GCA_036877625.1. Lineage (NCBI taxonomy): Eukaryota > Metazoa > Chordata > Actinopteri > Cypriniformes > Botiidae > Ambastaia > Ambastaia sidthimunki. Next base: position 2,145 of record JAZGTK010008353.1, read on the forward strand.
AGTCAGTTGCGTTATTTTAAGTGTTTTGGTTGATGCTGTTGTACTGACTAGAATAACCTATCCTCATTGGCATATCAGTAAGGGAAGGGTGAAACACAGTCAGGTCTTTTATTCCCCTATTAAAAGGGTTCCCACACTCACTTAAAATATTACAGTGTCCATTTTCAGACCTGGAAAAATCATGCATGAGTTAATTTAGTAAATTAATAAAATTGACTAAAATAGTATTTTATAATATTTCTAAATATTTGCTGAGCTATGAAATACTGAATTGGCTAGATTTAGTTTTTTTTTTGGAGAGTGTTTGTATAGAGCGAAATATTGGCATCTTATTTGAATTTAGGCATTTAACAGACGCTTTCATCCAAAGCGACAATAAACATCAGCCGCACACACTCCTGACCGTCATTTACACACCTGTGCTCTCTGCTTTACACACCACACTCCTGCCCGTCATTTACACACCTGTGCTCTCTGCTTTACACACCACACTCCTGACCGTCATTTACACACCTGTGCTCTCTGCTTTACACACCACACTCCTGACCGTCATTTACACACCTGTGCTCTCTGCTTTACACACCACACTCCTGACCGTCATTTACACACCTGTGCTCTCTGCTTTACACACCACACTCCTGCCCGTCATTTACACACCTGTGCTCTCTGCTTTACACACCACACTCCTGCTTAAATTGAAACATCCCATAATAAACACAGCTTCTGTCGTTGCTGTACTCTGTGAGCTCACAGGTAATGTGCACACTGCACAGTTTATCTGAACCCGATTAATCCCACATATCTGGTCAGCTAGTGAACTAGTTGTCTAACTATCCATTTAGTGATGTTGACCAGATTCTTGTGTTTGATTTCAAAGTCAAAGTGGAGTTTATTGTCATTTCAGTCATATACAAGTACATAGTGAAACAAAACAACGTTTCTCCAAGACCAAGATGCTACAGTAACAACACAGAACAACACATACTAGTACGATATATACAAAAACTATATACATAAAGTGCACAAAGTTCAAACAGACAGCACAAGACAGTGATGGGTTTACTCTAAACCAGCTTAAGTGCACAGTTCTTCTTTAAGAGCAGCTTGTGCATCATCCCAACAGCTAATACATTTTGTACATTTCTACTGTCAGCAGATTATGTCTCAAATCTGCTGTCAGGAAATTAGATGTTTAGAATGTTGATCAAGAAATCATCTCCAGTTAATACATGGAAAAGAAACAGTCTTGAAAAAAGTACTGGTGTGGGTCGTCTGTATCTCCAGTCTGTTTATTAAGTGGATTGTTAAAATGAGTTGTAACAGAATGTCTGTTGTGTTTGATTCAGACCAGAGGGAGACTAGTTAAACTGTAACTGGTTTAAAGGTCTTTAAAGGTTTCTCCTGTCTAACCTTCCCAGTCCTCAATCTCTCCAGGTTCATGATCAAACGCGCTCTGGGTTGTAAACGATTTGGTCTGAAGAACTTCAAGAAGAGATGGTTCCGGTTGACTAACCACAAGTTCACCTACCATAAAACCAAAGGTAAGTCTTTTAGACCTTCTAGTTCCCGCGTTACACTCTCACTACATGTGTGTGAAGCGTCTAATGAGTGTTTCTGACTGTCGTGTGTCTGCGTGTGTGTTTGAACATCATCAGTTGCTAATTTTCATGAAGTTTCCTCGGCTTTCCCATGTCACTGGACATGCCCACATCACATCAGCATTTACTCTTTTTTTTTTAAAATGTCTTTTTTTTATTGTGTGACATTTTTAAAGAAACAATTTCTCCTGAAGATTCTCATCGTGTTTTAATCTTTCTATCATTTAAATAAGGCAGACAGAATTTCTGTAGGTTCAAGTGTAACTTCATCATTACGAAGACATATAAACTACTACATGTTGTTGTGTGTGTGTGCAGGAAAGGGCGCTCTCTGCAGTATTCCTATAGAAAACATCCTGGCTGTAGAGAGGCTGGTCCTTCAAAATGAAGAATGTAAGAAATACACAAACACACACATGATGTGTGACGTCACAGCAGCTGTTTGTGTCTGTTAGCTTTCAGCTTCTACATGCTGGTGGGGTCAAACGATGTCAGCTTTAAGGAATTGAAACATTATGGTATTGCTAAGTCATCATAGTATAATTCAAACAGCACAGCCTTTTCCTTCTAGGGCTACAAAATATTACTTTTATATAACATTATTTATAACATTATATATAATGTTATAAATAAAATTATATATAAATTCTATTCCAATGAAATTATTCTATTCCAATGACATATAAATTCTAGCCCAATGAAATGATGCCCAGAATGAGAATGTCCTTTCCACTAACACCACCGGCCAACATTTCAACACCTCAAAACATAAAATAAAAAAAATTCTAAATAAATTCAAAAACAAGCTGACAAACTAAGTACTATAACATGGAATATGTGAGATGTACAGCAGGTGTGGATTGTCTTTCTTTGTGGCCTGTTTCAGGTCATCCAGCCAGAGAGGGCGCTCTACATCCAGGCCAATAACTGCGTGGAGGCGCGGGACTGGATCAACATCCTCACCAAAGTGAGTCAGTGCAACCGCAAGCGTCTGAGCACGTACCACCCGTCTGCGTACCTGAACGGACACTGGCTCTGCTGCAGGCTGTCTGCAGACACATTTAACGTTAGACTCTTAAAAGTATCACCAGTGTCACGTGTTTGTTTCACAGAGAGCATCCAATCGGTGATCAGAGCTTCCAGTGCTACATACGGCAGCAGTCAGAAAGCTCAGCCCACTCCATCTGACGCTACTGTGTGCAGCATGATCTCCATGGCAACAGTGGCACCTTAGGTGCAGGAAACTCTGGGATTAATAGAACGGAGAAAACAAAAGATGCAACAAGCAAGAGACAAATCTCTGCTGTTTGTATACAATAACAAATGAAACATTTTCCAACGGCAAGCACTTTGTCACATGATCCTGTGGACGATGTAGCTCCACCTCACGGCACAATTGAACCTTTTATGTTTTTTTTCAAAACCTGAAGACCAGAGAAACTGTAATTATAAATTATTATGAAAAGTTTTTATTAACTGAATTTTACTCGTGTGTTGACGGGACGTCAGTTCCCAGTAAGCTTTGTTCTCAAAGTTTCTGTCAGCAGAAAGCGTCTCATTGGTGCGAGACCTTCAGTGACTGACAGTGTTTGTGCCTGCATGCTGCCCTTCCTTTAGAAATGTTTTAGTATTGTTTCAGTAGCGAGCCCCCCAACCCATTGCTTTATGTGTTAGCAAATCATCATGCCAGCTAAAAAAAGTGCTGCATTATGGGAAATGTAGTTTTGTGATGCTTGTGGTAGAAGTTTGTTAGTTTGTCATTGTTCGTTCCACTGCTTTCTTTAACCAAATCATGTTTGTTTAGGGTTAACCAGTAAAAAAAAAAACGTAACTACCTTTATGCAAGCAGGTGTGGGTGTGCGGGTGTGGGTGTGCGGGTGTGGGTGTGCGGGCGGGTGTGCGGGCGGGTGTGCAGGTGGGTGTGCAGGTGGGTGTGGGTTAGGGTTTCACTGATAATTCATTACTGAAACCATAACAAGGTGAGCTTAGATCATATATTACCTTAAAAAAAATTATCATTTGCATAAAGAATAAGACCATTGAGGAACCATTACAATTTTCAGCATTATGTTTACGATAGTTAGGAACATTTTCACCCCACAGTCTCATCTGTTATTGAAGTAAGTGTTCTTGTATCATAGTTCAACTGGTAGAACATGAAGCTTGCAACGCCAAGCTTGTGAGTTCTATTCTCAGAGGACAAATTGATGAACTGTAAAGTATTTATTCATCGTGATAGTGTTTGTTGTACTGCCTTTAATTATTCAGATTCAGTTGTGGTATTGCAATATTCTTTATTGTAATACAATATTTTTATACATTATTTTTGTTCACAATCTGATGAGAATCACAAAAAATAAAAATAATTGTCTGGACACAAAATCATAAACCGTCATAATGCGGAAAATCAAGTTGCATTTTCTTTCTGCTTTGTTTTTATGACCCAGAATATGAGCCAGAGCTTTTAGTAGATTTGCCCTTGTCTGCTATGTGACTGTACATGTATGTTAATATAAAGTGACATACCGTACATCTCTTTCTGATGCATACACTGCATAATGTCAAAACGACTCAAACCAGACGCACAGTATGAATTAATAATGCAATAATGTCACTTACTAGTAACTGTTCTGCTTTTGATCTAGAATAATAATTGATGCATCACCTCAGATAAGGGAACTTGCCTCATAAGTGTGTGTGTTTACACTATAAATGTGTCCTGATTGATAAACCAGTGGAGGCAATAGCAAACTTCCACCTTTGACTTTTATTCAGAAATATTTGTACTTGTTAAGGGACGCTTCAGGATGTTTTATATAAAATGAATAAGATTGAGTCTAAGAGGAAAGAATGCCTGAAAATAAGCAAAATAAAAACATTTGTGTTGTTTATCGTGTTATTTGCTCACGTGGACTGTGAGAGGATAAGTTAAGTTGCTCTTTCATGGCTCAGGAGAGCTCATGGATTTCTCATGTAGATGTTGATTTGCAGTAGGTGCACAGAGCAGATTTTGTTGAGAAATGTTCAAATGAGTTTATATTGAGATCTCAGAAAATCGGAGCACACTTTGAGACAGAAGGTTGTTAGGCAGAAATCTCGGTTGGCTTTTAATCTCACCGCTGTTTGGGAGCAATGAAAGAGATATCAAGAGACTCTTATGATGTACTTAACTGTGTTTGCAGATAAACACATTCTATCTCCTCCAAATACAATCATCCTACACAACTGAGATGCTTAACAAATTGTTTAACAAACTGTAAACAATTCAATGCGTAAACTTTAAGCGTTTCACCTGTGGTCAACACACCATCCCCTCTTATCACTTTCAACAGAGGGGCTACTAGTTAGCAGCAGTTAACCCATAATGGCCTGCGGCGTGGTGGCGTCTCGCTGAGGTTTTCTGTCCAGATCTGTTTTTCCAGCGCTGTCTGCACTTTGAGCTCAACTAGAGGACGCGTCCAGTTCGCTTATTGTAGCACCCAGCGAAGTTTTGCAGCTCACATCTGAAGAGGAACTCGTCTGGACTGCAGTGGATCAGACAGCGGCATGATGTGTGGACGCACCGCGAGGTTGAGCGGCTCTCTGCTCGGCCTCGTCCTGCTGCTGCTGCCCGCTGAACTCTGCGAGTCTCACCGATGTGAGTAACTTCAGCCGAAACATCACAGACAGAATAAGTCTCACTTTTATAAAGGATTGTTATTTAACAATATGATCAACATCTTCCAGAACAACATTGAACTGTTCAGAAGGTAACAATGCAACAACTTTTACCATTAAATACCACCAGTTTACACCTAAATGTAATAGTTACTTGTGCGTCTGTGTAACTGGGATAATTTCGTTTCAAACGTTTCTAACTTTTATTTACTACACATGTAGTTACGAGGGTATTTTCAGGTAACTATACGTTACATTTATGTAGGGTATGACATGAAATGGTTATCTCAGTCTTAACCTTTAATAAAATTAATGGAGCAAATTACAAATGTAATACAGTAGCAGAATTTACAATATAACAATTTTTACAAATATAATAATAGTAGCAGAATTTACAATATAACAGTGTTTACAAATGTAATACAGTAGCAGAATTTACAATATAACAATGTTTACAAATGTAATACAGTAGCAGAATTTACAATATAACAGTGTTTACAAATGTAATACAGTAGCAGAATTTACAATATAACAGTGTTTACAAATGTAATACAGTAGCAGAATTTACGGTATAACAATGTTTACAAATGTAATACAGTAGCAGAATTTACAATATAACAATGTTTACAAATGTAATACAGTAGCAGAATTTACGGTATAACAATGTTTACAAATGTAATAATAGTAGCAGAATTTACAATATAACAATGTTCACAAAAAAAACTGAATCTAAGTTCAGATAAACGGGTGTGTTACCTTATAACCATTTACAAAAGATGCATTGGGTGACGCAATACACTTAATAAATGCAATGACGTCAAAAGTTTTCGTTTAACTATTAAAAATCCACTTCATCCTGATAACATGGTTTAATGTCTGTGGAGATGACGTTTGTTGTGATGTTTCCAGCAGAAATGTGACGTCAGCAGCAGCACGTGGGCAAATAAATCCACAGCACAATGAACAATGAGATCAGATCTCTGGTCTTCAGTGGGATTTATACATTTACACTTTTTACTGAAATTCTCATTAGACTCTGTGGCAGCACTGTGGTACAGAGATGGTAATACCACAGTACTTTTAAAATATAAAATACATTTCATTGATTGTCATAGCCAGTATTACATGGTACATGGCCACAACATTTTGTTTAATTCGTTTTTTTGTTAGTGAAAACACACAAACGTGCACATGAGCTTCTTCATGTACTCTGTGTGTGTATGTGTGTGTGTGTTAGTTCTCTCACAGAATACAGCTCATCAGTTCCTTGTGCGTCACAGACGTGCAAACACACTCTTTGAAGAGAGCAAGAAAGGAAATCTGGAGCGCGAGTGCATTGAGGAGCTGTGCAACAAAGAAGAGGCTCGAGAAATCTTTGAGAATAACCCAGAAACTGTGAGTTCTCACTGTGAGTTTTAGTCTGTCACAGTGACTCATACTTAATAGTGAAGTTTGTATAGACTCAATAACAATAAAATCTGAAATCTAATGTCAAAAATCCTGATGAGAAAGATTTTGATTTACATTGATGGTCAGTGTATTATTTTACGATAACTGTTTCTTTAATTTTCCAGGAATATTTCTATCCCAAGTATGTTGGTAAGTTATCATCATGATTTTTGTGAAAAAATACCCTTTACGGTAAAACAGAAAATGTTATTTCTCAGTAATGTGTGTTGTCATTGTTCTGCTGGTATCGGGTCAGATGTCCTCTGGGAAACATGTTTCTGTCTGTGTTTCAGCGCCCGTCACGCTATAATCAGATTGCAAAACTCTGTGTGACTGAGGCGTGTTTTGGCTCAAAGCCCGTCATAAAAACAGGCACATGTCAGAGGACAAGTTCATGATCTCACTCTGTTTTCTTAGTTTTTACACACATTGCACAGAATATGTTGTTGCACAACCCGATATGAGCGAGACGCCAAGTTGAAATAGGAGAATAAGGTTGTGATAAATAATGCAGAAAGGTTTGAGAGGGAATATTTATGATGAATCACTTACAGGCCCCTCAGAACAGCTGACTGTGTTTTTCTATGTTGTAGTCTGCCTGGGGTCTCACCGTGTTGGGATTAATAATCCAAACTCAGAACCTGGAATCCCTCAGAACCTGCGGACCTGCGTACAAGGTGATCCAATGGAGATTAGTTGTGTTGAAGCGCAGCGGTGTTGTGAGCCGTTTGCATGTTTAACCTTCCATGTTGTTAACAGAGATCAGTAACCAGTGTTTGCCCCTGCCGTGTTATAAGGAGGGGTACGAGCGCTGTGTGGACGGCCAGGGATCTTACGCCTGCCTGTGTAAACCAGGCTGGACTGGTCCGCACTGTGAGCAGGGTGAGTGACGAAACACAAGTGATCTGGCTGGTCCGTGTCCGTGTCACACATGTGTTTCTTATGTGTTTCTATAAAGGGATCACATATTGGACATAAATACTTTTAGCGTTTTTCAAAGCAACACACAGGACCTGAAATATGTTTGGTTGGCTTTTGGTTTGTTTTTGTTGAAGCTGAGGTTGATACATGCACTGATTTTCTTTGACCTTGTGAAATTAAACTTAGGTCACTTCCACAATGTCCTGCAGAGTTTGAAGATAGCACCACTAACCGGCCAAAAATTGTTACTTTGCAGTAAATTGGTTTAAAGGGCTAGTTCACCCAAAAATGAGAATTCTTTTGCTCAACATATTTTAGCAAATCTTCTTTTCCTCAGAAGCACAAAACACCACACAGGTTTGAAATGACATGAGGGTTAGTAAATGATGAAAGAATTTTCATTTTTAAGTAAACTAGCTCTTTAAAATTATCCTGTGGACATAAAAAATACAATGACTACACACAGTTTAATGTCAGTCAATATAAAGGGTACTTACAGTCTTTGAAATGGTTCTCATAATGAATAGTTTAAACGCTGCATTTACCCACCCTGTTTGCTTACAGATATTAATGAGTGTGAGGACCAAAATTTCCCTGCGGGTTGCAGCCAGACGTGTTACAACCTCCCAGGCAGCTTCACATGCAGCTGTGAGAGAGGATTCTACACACACGACAACATTCACTGCATCGGTGAGCATGCAGTAAAGGTTGCAAAGCAGCAACAGTGTTGTGCAGCAGTTCTGTGCTGGAGCGTTTGGTTCTAATCCAGGTTGAGTTGATTTTACACAAACTCCTTGTCTGCCAGATGCTTCTGAGTTCCAACAGCTGTTCCTGGAATTCTGGGATTTTCCTGTAAAAGGGAAATATGATTCTTGTTCAGTTGTGTGGTCCCGTGCAAAACTGAAACCACAGAAGTCCAGAAATTTGTGTGAAGCAAAACATCAGCAGCCCTTTTAGAAAACACACACACATACTTACAATCACGTATGCATACACACACACACAAACACACTCTCACATGTACGCACACACACAAGGCTGTTTACTGAACATGGTGGAAAGTACAGTAAGCAGGTTCAGAGGTTTGTTGTGTAACATTGTTTTTAAATTCATCACATTAATCACTTTTTTCCGGCATTTTGTCTTTTAGCTACAATAAGATTCAATGTTTAGTAGCTTCATTGTCATGTAAAAAAGAGGCTTTATGTTGCTAAAACTTTTAACATTAAATATATAAGACATACATGTTCAGACAATGACACACGTGTAGATTAAAGTATGTGAGTGTGTCGCGTGTGCGTTTCAGATATAAACGAGTGTATCCTGTATCCCAGTAAATGTGCAGAACCTTCCAAATGCATCAACATTCCTGGAACATATGAGTGTCTCTGTCCGACCGGATACAAATACAACACAACATCACACCAGTGTCTCGGTGAGAGAACATCACACACACCCTCTCTACCCCACAACACGAACACGCTCTCACACAAATACACACACATACACTGTACATGATCTAATCTGTCTAATGTCAATGTGACATTAAAATTGCCCTTAGATACTTTAAAACATTTTAAATGTGTCAACTTTCTTTCTCCTGAAAATGATGTCATCAAGGCCTTGCATTTGATCGGTTAAAGTTAAGTTGTTTTTAAAACTTTATTTTTCATTGAGTACCATGTAAAACTTGCATTACAGCATCGCCTTCAGTATGTCTGATAAAGACCGACTGCTCGTCTGTCATCAAGCGTCGTGTGTGTGTTTCAGATGTGGACGAGTGCGAGCAGGACGTGTGTGACGGCGAGTGTGTGAACTCCATCGGGAGCTTCTCATGTCACTGTGATGGGCGGAGGGGTGTGAAGCTGGCGGAGGACGGACGCTTCTGTGAGAAGGTTCCACAGTGTTTAGATGTGTATGATTATAAGCACGAGGAAATGCTGTATCTGGGAGAACAGTTTTCTGGTTTACCTGTCATATATCTGCGCTTCCGTCTGCAGCCGGACGTCAGGTGTGGAAACTTACATGGATGGTTTAGCTGCTGAGCAGTGTAATGATATTAACATTGACAATTAGACCTTGTGTTTCATTGTGGCACCAGCAGCAGGTTCCTCAGATAAAGACTCTGTGTTTGTGATTGTGGACGCAGGTTTGCAGCCGAGTTTGATTTTCGCACGTTTGATCCAGAAGGTGTGATACTGTATGCTGAGTCTCGGCAGGACTCTTGGTTTTTGTTGGGTTTGCGGGACGGCCGCATTGAGGTCCAGTTTAAGAACGAGCACTCTTTCAAAGTGACCAGTGGAGGCAAAGCCATTAATGATGGCCAATGGCATGTGGTGAGTTCAGAGACCCTGTGTTTATTGACATGTTTACTGATGTGTTTGTTGAGGTGTGTCTGTTTGTTTACCTGTTTTTTGACATGCTTGATGATGACGTGTTTGTAAACATGTTTGTTGACGTGTTTAAGTGTTTGTTGATTCTCTGCTGCTGATATATTTAGTGACATGTTTGAGGTGTTTGTTGGCATGTTTGTGTTTTTGATGTGTTTGTTGATGTGTTTGGTGTAGATCTCGGTGGAGGAGCTGTTGGGCAGCATTAGTGTTAAGATCAGTAAAGAAGCCATCATGAGTATTAACAGCCCAGAGCGTCTCTTCACTCCAGTCAACGACAGACTAGAAGTTAAAGTTTACATCGCTGGATTGCCCACTCGCAACGAGAGTCTTGTCAAATCTGTAAATGTTCAGCCGGTTTATTCTCAAACAAGTATTACTGTGCATCACATTTACAATTACTACTGCGGACTGTAAATGACACTTTTTTATGACAGTCACATTTTCCCTCTAAATTCTCATTAAAATCTCATTCATACAGTCATGAATGAGTTGCCTTTGTTTTGGTTATGTGTGCGTGTGCTCAGATTAATGCGAGGTTGGACGGCTGTATTCGGGGCTGGAACCTCATGAATCGTGGTGCATCTGGAGTGAAGGAGGTGATTCAGGAGAAGGAGAGCAAGCATTGCTACGTCTATGTGGAGAAGGGCACGTTCTTCACGGGTGGAGGTCCAGCTCACTTCCACATAGACTACAGTGAGTTTACTGCTACATTCTGAATAAATGAAAATTAAATTCAACTTAAAGCTGTAAAATCTGTAAGTGTTTAACCAGTCTCCTTACTCTGATTACCAAGAGTAAGTTTATAATAATAATTAACACTTAATGTATATTTGTGTTGCACACTAGGCAGGGCAGACCAGTGGTTGGTGGATGTTGTTATGTCTGTACGCCCTTCAAGTAGTACTGGGGTAATATTTGCCCTGGTTAGCAACAACACTGTCCCTTTGTCTGTTTCTGTGATAACACGAGGCCCAGATGATGCGGTAAACTTTACACACACAGATGTTGATTCAGTATTGAGTAGATCAGACAGATGTCTGATCTGAGGCTCTGATCTTCTTCCTCAGGAGCTGCGGGTGTATCTGGACGGCGTCCCCATGGCTGTGCTACAGTCACTGATGTTGTGTTACCCGGAGCGTCTGATCGTAGAGATCAGAGTCTCACGTGAGCATCTGCACGTCGCCGCAAACTCCTCCACAGTGTCCTACAGTGACTCTGACACACTGAGTGCAGCCTTAACCCAACTCAACAACACCATGCAGAACCCCGTCAGCACTTATATAGGAGGACTACCAGGTAACTGATCTTACTTACTTGCTTTTTAACCAGACAGACCTTGGCTAATGAGAGTGTCACTGCGTGATCGAATGATTTTCACCCACCTCAGTCTTTCCAGAGATGATCAGATCAATAAATCTGTCAATAGTGCTAGGGTGTCCGCTACATTCAGAGATTCTCGTTTCAAATATCTGAAGCAGGATGAGGTGGTGGTGGTTAATACAGTGCTGGTGTGTCTCACAATGTTCTTTATCTATGTTCAATGAATCATGTCACTAAAACATCTCTGGATCATCAGATGAGTGCGTCATGATGATCATAACAACATACTGATACCCTTCCTGCGTACTTCTCGACATAATGCGCCATATCATTATACAACAGGTAACCAGAACCTTAAAAACACAACAGAAATGGGCTTCATAATCCTCTTTCATAATCCAAAAGACATCATACTTTGAGGTATGATGTACCTCACATACATGAGGTCTGAGCCTCAGTTAGATTTTGTTCAAATTTGAGAGCAAAGGGTTCTTCTAAAACCTTTTGATGGAGTGATCGTGCAGAAAAGAACTTCTTGTGTAGTCTGGCCAAAAGAGTGTAAAGTGTTTCGTTATTGATCAGAAAACATTCGGTCCTAAAACTTCCCCTGAAGTCTTGACAGTTCAGGACAGCAGCAGATAGAACTGTGGATCTGGTTCTGTGGTTCTGTGGATTGGTCGAGTTCTAGAATCAAGTTCTTAAGTAATGGGCAAGATGTACCACTATGTCTAGAATGAAGTGTGTGTTCTTTCCACACAACTCTCTTTCTCTCTGTATTTCTGTGCAGATCTTCCACTGTCCAGCACTCCAATCTCAGCATATTATCACGGCTGTATGGAGATCAGCGTCAACGGACTCAAGCTGGATTTTGATGAAGCTGTTAGTAAAGACAACAGCATCAAATCTCACTCCTGCCCTCCTGTGTCCTCCCCCGAACCCCACCCACACTAGCCAGGAAATGACATTGCAGCCAATCGCAAGGCTCCCTGATATGTAGCACTCATTGCCTGTTGTGATTCTGAATCTGATTTGAATTCCTGTCAGTCATATAGTCGCCCTGTTAGGGTGTGAAGTTGCAGGTAACACCCTAGTGAGTGTGTAAGGGATAAAGAGGGATACTGGAATCAACAAGGAGATTTTCTTCTTATAGTCTGTTGTCTATTTTTTGAGTCTTTTATGTGAATATTTTTAACACATTCACTTGTTAGTGCACTAGTTCTGTAACTAACCTGTGAAAAAAGGACTTTAAACTAATGCTTATGAACCATTTATATGTTTCCTTTATTTAAAGATGCAACCGAGGTATGATGCAGAGCTGAGCTCGTATTGGTTAAAAATATTAATCCTGATTGGATAATGAAAACAGGACAGAAATCTTTATTTCAATGTGATGGTTTCAGTCTTTTATTAGTTCTCCCTGTTATGCGTTTGTGTGTGTGTTTAAACAGTTTTTTCTTTGTAAACATGGTAAGAGATGAACTCACTGTATTTGTGTTGTTTGTAGAATCATTTTAATGTGAATGCGGTTAGGTGGATTTTGACCACTAGTGCAACATTAGTTGTTATAATAAAACAAGTTAAAATGCACTGAATGACTGAATATTAAACATTTTACATGCATTTGTTCACCTATTAATTTTACTCAAAGTAACTTACAAATGAGAACTTTAATCAAAGATGAGCAGATTAGCTTGTATATATAGCTTGTTCAGCTATATAAATGCCCTGCAGTCTTCCAGATTATATCAGGGAATTTTAAGTGTAAATTCAATGTCTTGAAAATATGATGGAACTGTTTTGTCTAAAGTAGTTTTATTTAAAGTAGTTTTTTTAAATTATTATGCAGTAGAAACTGTTCTTGGTTGTGGTCGGAGGACGAGTGGGGTTTCATACAAACACAATTGTGTCCAGACAGGAATGTGTTGTGTGTGTAGAAGTTGTGCAGAGGCCACACTGTTGTACAGATGGACACAAGTAACCTCCATAAGCTGAGGGGGGAGAGAAAGTGACAACACTGAATCACAAAAACAAGGGGGTGGGGGGGGAGGGGGGAAAGTAAACATGAGGAAACAGCTGCAGAGAGAATTTAACCTCACATGCCATAATAAGAGCACAGGGAGAATTAATGAAAAATAAAAACATTCTTAACTATATGAAGCTCTTCTGTTGATAAAGGACCTGGAGTATGTGTTCATACATACAAACTGACCTCTTTACATACTCATGTTGTCTGTACAGTTCTCACAAAACTGACGTCAGTCCCCACTTACTTTAACTGTATGTAAAATAACTAAACGTCATGAGTCTGAGTAAATGACATTTAGAGTTTGTTTTCTGTCTTAACCAGCCCTTAAAATGGATCTGGTATACAATAACTGAGTAGATGTTCACTAGTGAGTGGTCTATCTCTTTAAACAGTGCCTTCCAACGGGATCGCGTGCAGCACCGCAGTGAGAGTCCGATCCGAACCGATCCGAATCCTGCAGCAGGAACTCCCTGCGCGTGCTGCAACTTTCAGCCAATGAAAGCGTCGAATCTGCCGCTCGCGTTCAGAGAGAGAGAGAGAGACATTCAGAGAGTGTGTGGAGGAGAGAGAGAGTGGATTGAGTGTGCTGCAGTTCTGGTTCGGCTTCGAGTGAGAGATTCTGTTCGGGAAAGAGCGAAAGTTTGCCGCAGAACCGAACATGAGAGAGTTTGTGTGGAGCGTCTGCTGGGTCCTGCTGTTCGTCTGCGGCTCCTCACAGCGTAAGTGGCGAAGCAGCCCTTTATTGCTGCGCAGTGCACTAGAAAGTCACGCAATAACACCGATCGGGTCAATGCAGAAGTTGAGACGCGTCGCGCAGCTCCTCTGATGCTTTGTGCTTGTTTTTTAGTGTCTGTGTCGCCGGAGGAGGCAAACGCGTTTCTTCGCAGACACGGCAGAGCTTACCAGGTGTTTGAGGAGACCAAACAGGGTCATCTGGAGCGGGAGTGCGTGGAGGAGAGATGCTCCAAAGAGGAGGCGAGGGAGGTGTTTGAGAACGACCCCGAGACGGTCAGTGTCCGTACTGCACACTAACACACCGAGCGCTGCACACTAACACACCGAGCCCTGCGCACTAACACACCGAGCCCTGCGCACTAACACACCGAGCCCTGCGCACTAACACACCGAGCGCTGCACACTAACACACCGAGCGCTGCTCACTAACACACCGAGCGCTGCTCACTAACACACCGAGCGCTGCGCACTAACACACCGAGCGCTGCGCACTAACACACCGAGCGCTGCGCACTAACACACCGAGCGCTGCGCACTAACACACCGAGCCCTGCGCACTAACACACCGAGCCCTGCGCACTAACACACCGAGCGCTGCGCACTAACACACCGAGCGCTGCGCACTAACACACCGAGCGCTGCGCACTAACACACCGAGCGCTGCTGCGGAAGTTGCGAATAATCGATGAGTGAATGCGGCGAGATGTTCGATCATCTCTCGTCCTATCGACCCCTAGAAAGTGTGCACTCGATGTCTGTTGTAAATCCAGTCAATTATTTTCTGCAGGACAGAAGTGTCACATTGACAGCTAACTATTAACATACGAGTTTTAAAGTCTTTTTCAGCTTCATTTGAATATCAACCTTTAGATTACTGCCAGATGAATTGCTCGAATCGTTTGTAGCTCACCGAATGACTCATGTATATTCATTCCACCGTGTTCATTTTTATATGACAGTCTCTATAAATACTGTCTCCGTTGTCTGAGTATTTAACAGTATGACCGTGTGTGTGTGTTTCTCTTAGGGTTTGCTGATATGCAAATGAGCCAGTGTCGCGTTTCTGATTGGTCCCCGGGGTTGCGTCATCACACTGACTGACAGCTGGGCGCAGGAATGTGTTTTTGGTGTGGCGCAACACTTATGCTCTTGTGCTTTACAGGAACGTGCTCACAGTTCATGAATGGGCAGAGTAGATGTAAAGCCTGTTTGAGCTGTAAGGACTGGGCATGTTTTAAACAGCTCTGTGTGTGTGTTCACTGAAGAAAATTTGTAATGACATCAGCTCTGTAATACTTTAAATTTTAAGTCAAGGTGAGTGACGTGAAGAAGGTCAGTCCATTAGCATGTCCGCGAGGTTTGCGTGCCGTCCGCGAGGTTTGCGTGCCGTCCGCGAGGTTTGCGTGCCGTCCGCGAGGTTTGCGTGTCTCTGCCTCCTTCCCAGTGTGTCACAGAAACATTGAATTTGCAGGCCTGCGTACATTATTCACTGAGAGCGTGTGCGACCTGCATCTGTGACGCTGCAGTTTTCTGACTGCAGCGTGAGAGTGAGTCAGCGTGCTGGTTACCTGCAGCCTCTGCATATGGTGCAGTCCACCAGGGAGTGTGTCATCTGAAACGGGTTCGAGTGTTGTGATGAATTTAATGCAGTATTGGGCAGGTCTGATTGTAATAGTTTTCATCTGCAGAGGTTAATGTGTTTGACACTGATTAGCGCGAGACTGACTGCAGCACCTGCGTTTGAAACCAGGGGAGGTTACTGGACATTCATAAATGCTGTTTTATAATATACTGCAGGGAAATTAATGTACAGTGAAAGGATCAGAAGAATATTAGAGTTTTACCACATTCATTTTACTGCATTGAGGAAACGTTATCACAGAAACATCAGACAGAAAGATTATCCAGCCCCGCTAAGACACAACTATGAGCCCTGCATGCTGTGACATGACCTGCTGCAGACACTGTGTGTGAAACACTCTTGAACCTGAGCAGGTCAGACCTGCTGTCTGTCTCACCATCAGCACTCGTTCACGTCACTCACTGAACATCAGACTGTACTGATCTCTCATCAGCTCTCGTTCACGTCACTCACTGAACATCAGACTGTACTGATCTCTCATCAGCTC
>JAZGTK010008354.1:0-18372 GCA_036877625.1 Ambastaia sidthimunki
ATTTAAGGAAAGATAGAGACAGTTGACAAAAGAGTGCAGGGCTTGATCCCCGGCCCATCTGCCCGCTTCTTGCAGTCTGCTGCTCAGGCTGGACTGAAGTGAGTGGCAGGAGGTCTGCTAGCCTCACAGACGCTGCATGGAGCTAAACCCCTCATGCTCACGGCTCAGGAGCTGAGCCATTACACACAGCCTGAGCAGCCCACTGTCAAAAGCCTCCAGCCCCACCTGCCACAGACTCAACTCTGAGGAACAGGTGACTTCAGATGCGCTAGTTACCAAGACGTGCAGGGAAATGTGCTATGCTAAAAACTTTTCTTTCCTTTTCTCATTTTGTTCTGAGGTTGCTCTTTCGTGGCTCAAGGACGTAGTGTATTTTTTGTTTCATTTCAATTTTAACTTTGTCTCTGATGTTTCTTTTAAAATTACTTAGAAACACACTCAAATGTTGTTGAGATGTCTTCTAAAACTCTACAGTGGTCTTTTTCCCAAGAAAAAATGTAATCTCACGAAAAAACAGTTCAGCTTAATGCTGTCTAAGAGAAACAATTGATACAATAAAGAGATCTCATTTGTCATTTTTGTATATGCAGTTTTAATGATCTCATGTTAATTAAGAGACTGCTTGTTTTTAAGTTTAGGAAATATCTTTTAACCTAAAATCTCAATGTTGAATGAATAGTTAACATCCATTTTGTTTGTCAACTAAATAGTAAGCTATACCGAAAATTCTGTTCTGACAAAAGGAGACTCTTTCTAATAGAATTAACTAAACAGACAATGACCCAAAAGCACATTCTATTCTATTCCACTGTTTCATCTTTTACAGTAAATCAAATACATACAGTAGTTCAAAAGAGATTGTGTAAAGAGAATCTACAGGTCCAGTTTGACATTGTAACCACCAATGCCTGGAATCAGAAACAACTTAAGTGGAAAGAGATTACCATGCATAAAATATATTTTGTAGTATGAATTTCCATTTAATATCACTTAATTTTTTTTTTTTCATTTTACATGATATTGTTAATGGATTTACCAAACAAGTTCTACAATGTGATGTAATCAAACTGAGTCTATTGAGTTGTAGGTTTGGGCCACCTGCACTGACCACCTGGCTGCTTTGTTTAGGGATTTCATTGTTGTGGGCTGTGGGTGTACAATTCATGCTCTCTTTTTTAGACAATGAACTCAGCCTCTCACTCTCTCACATTTTTCATCTCTTGTGATTGTAAGAAAAACATGTGACCTGTCCATGCCAGTCCAGGTGGCATCTTCTCTGTTCGTGGCACGGCACTGTGGTCAGGCAGACTGTGCAATTATTTCCCCCTGTGTGATCCAAACATGAACCAGCCTGATGTCCTGTAGTCTAGTGTTTACAGCTGGACCCCAGAGAAAAATATCACTAATCTTTGGCCTGGGTGCTATTCTGTAGCCTGTGCACATTAGGGCTGTGTGTGTGTTCTTGTTTACCAACCATTGCGGGGACCAAATGTCTTCACAAAGATGGTTAAAGTCAAACACAACTACATTGTTGGGACCAGCCAGGGGCCCCCACGAGGGAAATTAATTATTAAACATACTAAATAGCGCTTATTTGGAAACAGGGACTAAGTCCCAAAAAAGCATAGAAACCTAAAATGAGTGTGTGTGTGTGTGTGTGTGTGTGTGTGTCATCCATAATGCAAATATTAAATAGTAGACTGAACATTTTAAATTGTGAAACAGTGGCCATTAAGCAAAAATAAACATTTCAAATGCCTTAATATTTGGCACCCCAATTAAAAATTTATGATAAAAATTAAGGCTCACATTTGTAATTTGCCATTTGTAATTTGAGTATTGTGTGCATACACAATGCACAATGTACATTCTGTGTACAGTATACATACTAGTGTGCCTTGGAGTGTGTCTTGTATGACACACAGACAAAGACACATGCTTGTGTACACGCATACACACAAACACACGCACATACGCACGGCCAGATGGGCTTCAATACTACGGCTTAGTTTAATGACAAAGAACCCTCAATCTGGACAACATGGGTGGATTTAGCTATCATTTTAAAAGTCCATCTGCGAGCCGTTTCAAACACACACTTTCTTGCAGGGTCCAAAATTACTTTTTGACACACCTGTCAGTGGCAAGATAATTAAAAAATTTGTTGGCTAAAACTGTTTCTTGCTGATCACAAAACTGAATTTTGCATCATTGATCAAAACTGTATTTTGCATGAAAAATAATAGGACAAACACATATATTTTCATTTTTTATGGCATATTACTGCCAAACTGTACAGATTGACTTTACTAGTATTCCAAGCTAACAATTGTAGGTTGTAAAAACGTTCTCCTAATGTTTCATTTAGTAGCAAAAACTGTAAAAAAATTATTTTGAATATTCTAGAAATGTTCAACACATCTAGTTTTTTAGACGTTTTATTACTTTATTGCTTGGTTATAAGAAAGTTATTCAAACATTTTTAGTTCTGTAATGTTTTTACATTACATTCTAATAGCAACTTAAGAATAATGTTTTTGATATATATGATAACATTAAAAAAGTGTTTTTCTTCTAACATTTTTGGATGAGAGAGTTGAATCTGTTAAAACCATGAAAACACAGAAGATTGTTCCTATTATTTTGGATTTGATGAAGAATATTATGCTTTAAAAAACTAATAATGGATTTGAATTATAACGCACCTTCACTAGCTATAACAAATTTTATTTTCTCTCCAAAGCCATTTTTACTCAAATCTGCTGCTACAAACATAAAACTTCACAGACTTGTATCTGTTCGCATGTGCATTCAAATAATGAACGTTTGACTGAGAAGATGTCACGCCTTCAGCCCTACAGTCACATTCTAACATGTGATATGTCACCACGAACGGTTTATTTATTGAATCTGCTGCAGCCTGGGCCAGCTGGGGAGCAGAGAGAAAAACAGATAGACAGACTGACAGCAAGGAGATAGACTAGCTACCTATTTATAGCCCCGGCCATCTGCAAAAGCTCGCTCTTGTCTTTGGTCATCCTGTTCACAAAGGCTGGGAGGCAGATTCCAGCAGCAGCCGCTCCATTCACTATTCATTCTAGGGCCCGGCAGCTCCATATGGATCCGGCCCACTGCTGGGCCCAGGCAGGCTCTGTTTTTCCCTGGGATTGACATGGTAATGGAGCAGTGGAAGAAGGAGCTGTTCTGAGATCAGGTGAAGGCAGGGGCCCCTAGCCTTCTGCTAATGGCAGGCTCCTTCTTGCACAGCTCCCAGGTCAGCTCTTTCACCCTTTCCGGCCACCCAGCTGATCTGGGAGCACTATGGGCATCTGTGAAAGGCTAATGATGGGCTTTTATGTTTGGCCTGCTTTATTATAGCCCCACTAACCCTGTCTGTCCATCCAAGCAGTGTGCTTTACAGTGCAGCCGGCGTCTGGAGCGTCCTTACACAAACAATCTCATCGGCCCAATGAATGTTTTATGTGCCATATAGAAAGAGGTTGACTATCATTAGATAGGTAATATTCTTAAAAAAATGAAGAGTGTGGCTCGGCAATGCTTTTCTTTTTGAGCAGCCCAATGGAGCAAAACTGATCCAACCAATGACATAACCTTGTGGCTGAACTACCAATGGCAGATAAGGAAGGTGTTCAAGAACACTGTCTAAAAAAGATCATTTTAATGTTGTTTGCCACTACAGCCCACCTTAAAATAAGTTAAGCCTTAAAAAGTCATGCCTGGCATGTGCCTGCTTTTGTTATTGGTTAATGTATTATTCAAAAGATTGTTTAGCATGATAGTTTGCAAGGGTTCATTTGGCACTTGTATTACTATGAGGTTTAATAATACAAACGTGGGAGGACAGGAAATGCATATAAGAGGGGAAAATAGGGTTGTACAATTCTGCAAGATTCAAACTAGCATTACGCATATGACCACCACAGCGATTATAATACATATTCATTTCCTCTGATTCCTCTGTAACATACAATCAGCATTATGCAAAGGCACTTTGAAATCAGCGCTGAATCAAAGTGAAACTGCTTCAGTGAAACTGCATTGAGCTCACAGTACAAGGATCTGAGAGTATTACAATCCTCTTACTATCTGGAGTGGCATGGAACAGTACATGTGTCACAGCCTGCATCCCCTTCTTTTTCTCAGATCCCCTTTCACACACTCACTGGTCAGTGTGACAGTGCAGCATGGATCAAGTCACCAGACGTGAGGCCCTTGGAAAAGCCGGTGTGCAGGGGACCCATGCGGGGCACAGACACTGCCAAGACCATCTCTGTCAGCTTTTCATTGTCTCCTGATCTGTCCCCATCGCTACCACTGGACAGCTATTAAAGAGGCCCCTGAAATTCCTTAGTGGCTCATTAGCATAACATGAATAATTCATAAGGACATTAGATGGGTGGTATGGAGGCGGGGAAGGTGTTGAACCAATGATGAAGAACACTACCTCTATCAGTGTACTCACAGCCCAGCCTATTCCCAAGAGTCTGTCCCTCCATAAAGCACACAGCAGAAGAATCAATACAGCATGACATTACCCTGCATTGATGCGCTCCTGACCCCATATGTTTTTTGTCACTCGAGTGGCAGGGACGGGTCAAGGCAGAAAAAATTGAATGCGTCACACTAGGTTCAGTCAATCAATATGAATTAAAGGTTAGATCTAATCAGGCTCTACTAAACTCTCCTTGCCACTTTGTTGCAAGATTGTGAAAAGATAACAGTGCCATCTTGTTTAATTACTTAATGGCACTAATTTATTGGTCTGCATGAAGATGTTTGAAGTGTTAATCAAATGCGTATACAAAATGCTTCCGTCTGGTAGCTCAACTGCTGGACATGATGCTCGCAACACCAAGACATGGGTTTAAATCCCAGAAAACAGATAAAAATGGCTGCCAAATATATATATTTAAATAGCCAAGAAAGTCTAGTATACACATGGATGCTGTTATTACTAGTAAGCTGAACTGAACAAAAGCAATAGTTTACACCTGAGAATTGTTGAATGTAATCCCCTACACTTATGAAATACTGGCACACAGCCATGATATCTTTCTTCAGCCTGGATGCATGCAGAGCCATGCCATTCTCATACTGCCCCCACAGCACCACAGAGAGAGCTGAGCTGCATGAGCCCTTACTATAAAAACCTCATTGTGCCAATGAGAGGACATCTGATATTGATAGAATAATATTCACAAATGAAAAGATCTGAGATCTCAGAGTTCACCGTGGTGTCAAGATCACCTGAAAAAACAAACCTTAAGCATGTTAAGCCTGAAACCCAGAGGTCTTCTCAGACAGTGTCATAGCATGATATTGCATCACTAAAAACCTAATGCTCTGTCCACCTCAATGATTATCACTCTGTTTGTTCTCCACACAAAGCGCAGCCCTTTAACATCCCTGACATTGCTGTTTGAAAACATGTACTTTAATTCCATTATCTTATTACTCCAATCAGTCACAATTATCTACCATCAAAATAAACAGTGGGTTGTCCCTGTCCAAACAACACAGTGTGTATTCTCCATCTTCATCATTGGTTTGAATGGGCAAGTGTCATATCATTACATATTCAGTATTAATGAATGAATACAGTATCTTAGATTTAGAACACCTGCTAAAAGTGTGTCTACATTTTGATGTAAACATACAAAGGGCTTTAATATTTTCTACCAGTATTCATACACTTGGTCAGAAATACATTTAATGGAATGTTCAATACAAGTTTAGCAGCAACATAAAAGTGGTGTAATTTTTCGCAGGATTGAGTTACCACAGATGCTGCTGATAGACCTTAACTTATATTCAACCAAGAACCTTTTTTAAATACAGGTATAGCATGTGTGACATATATGCTAGGTGAATTTTCTTGTCACTATGAACGCGTAGTGCAGTGTTATAATCATTTAATCCAAGACTACAGCGTTTCATTAAAACTGACATAAACATGTTTTTATTCATTAAAAGGCCAAAAATAACATTTTGACTGATGACTGTGAGACCAAAGCCTTACATACAAACCCCCAGACCCCTCACTTGTCTAAAATGCTCTCCAGCTATTTAATAATAGTGAGAGAATCTAATTCCCCATAGACTTTCTCTTCTCTGTGAGCTATATAAAGAGACGAGATTGAGTAAGAATGCAATGACTGAGAGAAGAGGCCAGTAGGGAAGTGGCTTATAAGTAAAACTATACAGCATTCACAATCTAGAACACAGGCACTAGTGAAGAAAGAAAATAAAACTAAAGCAGTTTGAGCGGCACAAGCTACCACTAAAACCAAAAGTTGCGTGTCCATACGGTATCAGATTAGTCTCAGTCAGTTTCAGATCTCCCAAATACACTCTCAATTCCCTAGTAATGCTAAAGACATTTGGACTGTGAAAAGAGCCTTTCAGGATTTCTCTTCCTCAATAACACACGCTCTTCTCTTTACTTGTTTCTCTATACTGTTTACAGACCTTATACTGTATTTCAGTTTTAATCTCTACCCCATTTACATTGATTTAATGCTACTTCAGTGCTGCAATCCGTAACATTTATTAACACAAAGTGTACACATACTTTGAAATCCAATAAGCAAAATTTCTAGCATTAGTAGGATGTGTTGTTAGACTATATGACACACCAATCGACTATGAAACATTAAAAATGTAAAAAACAAACAAATCATTGTTTTGGTCGAAAGTCATTGTATAAACTATATTATTTGTAACATGCACGGTAACCTTCCCTGACCAATACCCTTGAATTATTCAAAAATGGAATCAGAAATACTTTTATTTTACAGTTGACCTTTGTCTAAATGTAACTTAAGGCAGTGTGGTTGGTGTTCACTTTTACCACGTTTATTAAAAAAAAAGTTGCTGTGAAGAATGAGGATATTGGGATTTTTGTTTGAAGGAAAGTTCATATAAGTTCAATTCATATAAACTATTCTAATTTAGGACAGTGTTTATGTATGTGTTTGAAATCAACATTCAAAACCTCTGGTAGAGAAAAAAGCATTTATGCAATTTGTTAAATGACATCCCTCATGGTTACTTAAAGTTGCTTCTGTGACAACTTCCCTGTGTCGCTTCCCCACACTAGCTCACATGGTTTACATATTTTTCCCTATGTGTATTTTTGAAAGACCCTGACAACTGAAGGGACTGTGTCTTTTTATATAAAAACATCCTGATGGAATTATGCAACCAAAAAAGACACCAGGTTTCTGAAGTGCAAAGATGTTTTAGGACCCTCTTTTGGGAGGCGAACAATAGCTTAAGCCAAACATTAACGCCACGCCCATGGGGTCGGTGTTGCTACAAGAGTCGCGCGCCACACTTCCAAGCTCGTACTTGTGCACGCGACAGGCGCGTGGGAACCCGAAAGCCTCCACAGAGCGAGAGAGACACACAGAGAGATCGCGGGAACAACTAGATGCGTGCGGAAAGCGACTCAAATTTTGCCTCGGTGTATTCTGTGATGACTCGAGCCGAAACGACATTATTTGGACAAAAATACCGTGTTTTATCTTAAGAGGTTTGGTCGAATTGTTTCAGATCGCACTTTTATAAAGATGATTTAAGCCTCGCATATTATTCGCATTAAGAATTTGCGCAGCGTTTTATCAGAAATAAGCTCTGCGAGTTTTCGGGGTAACCTGTTAATATATTCCGTGTTTCTATTACCGTAGGCATAGATCTTGTATGAGTGGTACATTAACGTTTAAAGATTAAACTTTTAAGATCGCAGAGGACAGTAAGTGTGAGGGTAAAATGTGACTCTTTGGGAGCTGATGGTGTTGGTTGAGTTGCAGACTGGAGCAATTGTGCAGCTGCAGTGAGCTGGAACAGCAGAGGAGGCGGTACAGACATCCTGACTCCATCCCGTGGAGAACCCATCAACTTTCTGCCAACTTTAGATTGTTTTCTTGTCATTATCCGTGTTAGCTTTGCGACGGGAGAAAGAAAAACGTAACAGTTTCTCTAAAATGCTGCATTTTAGATATTGTGCCGTTTAAAACGTTGGCAGGAAAGGTTTTTCGTAATTAAACTGCTTTGACAAACTTTAAGGACGCTGAAATAAGTGTTTAGTGTTCATATAATAATAACACTAATTTTGTTTGACAAATTACATTTACAAATTAATTTTGTTTTGCCTTCTCCATTCCAGAAAGACGTGCGCATTTAGATAAAGTTGAGGTAACTTTAGGTTACTCTTCCAGCATTGGTTTCAAAGTCTAAATCATTTCAAAACTCTGAAAAGCGAGGAGCTCTCCAAGTTAAACGTAACCAAAGAAATGCAAATCGATGCAGGTGTGCGGGCCTCGGGGCGCAGGAGACCTGAGGTGACGAACTGAACTCCGGTCTCTCAGCGCTTGGGCCCCATTGATCAGATGAGAACCGGCGCTAACTAACTGCCCCGTCTCCATAGCAGCCGCCCGGACGGCGCCGCGAGGACTGGCTGCTGGGCCGCTGTGAATGGATGACGTCACGGCGCTGGCGCCACAGAGTCTGCGAGAGTGTGAGCTCGCGGCGCTGCTCAGTAGTGCTTCTTTGCTTGATGCCAATTCATCACCTGTCAGAGATCAGTCGGGGTGTCATGCGAAATGTACACAGCTGTGAGAAAAGAGACGAGGGAGAAAATGTTAAAAGCCAACTGCAGCAGCAAATGCGGACCACAATAGTCCTAGGTTTTAAATGCGCGAGATGCAACATTGATCTTGGTCTTGAGAAATGCAGTTTTTGTGCTATGCAAAAAAGCGRAATTTTTAAGTTTTAAGTTAATTTTTAMGTTTTAATTTAMAGGTGAACATTTACATCCGTTACAATCGTGCAATGAAACGCACTGCAGCGAATCGACCCGAGGAAAGTTTACAAGCACTTATTTTCTGAGGAGTGATAATGAGATTGTATGAGCTGCATTCCGACACATCAACACCATTGCATTGCGACGCATCTCTGCAAACATCTGTTTAGTCGGATATGCACAAGCAACCAGGAAATGTCTCTCTATTGTTGCTTAGCGTGTGTAAACAAGTAATTTTTTCCTCTTTTTCGCTACTCTCGTTTCAGATTGCCAAAACGTTTTCTATAAAATGGAAATGTAATCCACAAAGCATATCTATCCCCCGCAATAAAAAAAAATCGAGTGCATTTTCACTTGTGTTGCAATAATGTGATTACAAGTAAAAACTTTCTGTTTACTCAGTCCGTCATTTCTGACCATCTACCACACGCATTCCTCACTGCCTGCGCTTGAAAGCAGAAGGTGTTGAATGAGTGGATCTTCTGTCTCTAGTCCGACCAACTGTCATCACTATTACATCCTAAACGACCCTCATCATAGGCCTAAAGACTGCTTCCCTAATCTCCCGCATTCATGATGCGTTTTAACAAACATTAAGACCACAACGCAAAAGGTCGAGCACACAAACTTAATACTGGTGATATTATGCAAGCGATTGCTCGCGTAAGTCAAATGATATGATGTTGGTACATAATTTTAGTCCACAGAAAGCAGTAGGCCTATAGATAAAGGTCACTACAAGAGACTGCTTTGTAACTTAATATGATTCTTGATTGTGGACAGTAAATTTAATTAGCTGCGTTCAATTATTAAAAGGCAAAATATATACAATTTCATCTGCACCATACTTATTAATACTCAATGTAATATAGGGCATCAAACAGTTTAAGCCTGTTGTGATATTTATATATTTTGTTGTGCCGTCAAAAAGAAACCGATTTAACAAACATACACTTGCAACTAATTCTGTTGATCGGAAACAGGTACACTGATTTGAGAAATTATCCGTGGAAGCTGAAGGCAGTCAGCGCCACCCTAAACACGCGCTTTCACTGGTTAAGAACGCGGAAGAAATGGGAGGGGCTTGAAAGCTCAGCCCCGCGACCAATGCCGCGGCGTGAGACCGATGAGCGACACGACCGTTTACACCAATCAGCGCAACGCAAAGCAGCGCGTGAACAACCCACCCAGCTGGGTATATATTCAGCGATGACAGCTCGCTAATCCACTGCGTTTGCTTGAACAGCTCAGTGAAAAGAGGAGATCTCGAGCCCAAAAGCGATCCTTGCATCGAAACAACTTACAGAAGTGTCGACATGAAGGCGATAAGTCCAGTGAGGTCTTTCCGGAAAAATAACATGAACGTGACGGAGCACAGTCTGGGAATCACACGGAGCAAGACCCCTGTGGACGATCCCCTAAGCCTGCTGTACAACATGAACGACTGCTACTCCAAACTGAAGGAACTGGTGCCCAGTATCCCACAGAACAAAACCGTGAGCAAAATGGAAATCCTGCAACATGTCATCGATTATATCCTGGACCTGCAGATTGCACTTGACTCCAATTCGGCGATCACCAGTCTGCATCACCCGCGAGCAGGGCAGGGGACATCCAGAACACCCCTGACAACGCTTAACACAGACATTAGCATCCTCTCGTTACAGGTAAACCAGATCTTCTGTAAAGTCTGTTGAATGCATGAACAGAAGCGAATACGCCGTAAAGATAACTCTTTAAACCATTCATTTAAGGCAAAGTCTTGCTTATCTTTGCATGTTTTTTTTTAACGTGTCAGTTATGTATTGATTTTGCTTTTAATGTGGCAGTTTGGCAGCGCAAAAATAATTGAGCTTTTTTTCATCTTTAGACACCGGAGTTTCAGTCAGACTTGGCCACAGAGGACAGCAGGACACTTTACCGTTAATCAGGTAAATGCAGTGTTTTAAACGAGATCCTTACTATATACTTTAAAATATAGCAAAATGTTTGTCACGTTTAAGTCCTCTTATACTACCGTATATGCGAGACATATACTGTCAATGAACGTTTGTCTGCTTGTCGAACAGTTTTAACACCGTAAAATGTTTATGTTGTTAAAATGTCTCAGATCGCATAAAGACTATTATGACACGCACTCCGTTAAGTTATAGGATATAATAAGCGTCAGCTGGGGCTGGATATATAAATCCGTCCATTGAGTGCAAGCAGAAGTTGTGCTCGTGTACATCTGGAGCCCAGGGTTTTGCTCAGTCTCTGAGTGTTTGGTTAAATGTTCAAACTGCGGCTTCCTCTCTGGCGCCAGGCTGTCCGGATCTCTGCCCTGTTTGCATTCTCTAAATGCGCCTCTTTCTCAATCTTTTGCAGGTGTTTGGTTAAGACACAAGAACACACAGGACCTGGGAACCGACTTTTCCTCCAATTTCTGTTCTCAGCCTGGACTTTTTTCTTTCCTGTAATTAATTGAATCAAGAGACTTTTTTGCTTCTAAAAGGACAATCCATGTGATGTGTTATAAGTTTGGACATTATTTATCTTCTAAAAAGACTTATTTGGTCCTTTTTTCAAGAGGAAGCAGCACTATATTCCCTGAAAATATACGGGAAACAAATGAAAATGACCACAAGGAATCTTTTCTCTACAGTGAGAAGTCTTTTTCTTTTTTTGTGAAGACCATGTGAATAGGAAAAGACGTGGTTAGTTACTGTACAAAGTTTAAGTCTGTCTTTTTTTTTGGTCAATTGTTTTGGCACATGAAGGACTGGACATTTGAAAATGACATGATGAAACCTTGTGAAAACTCTTGAGTTTTATCTTGTATAGTTGCAGAAATTGGACTATCAGTATCTGCAAAGTGTTATACTGTATGCTGAGACTTTTTATAAAAGTAATATTGTAAATCGTACCTTTTTTTTAAAATACAAAATAAATCAAATGCTTTATTTGACAGTGGTCCGTTATGGTTGTGTGTAAAGTGTTGATCCAGCAATACTGTTGCAGAAAAACCCATATTGTACTGTATATTGATCTTTGTCTTTTTATATCCAGGACTCCAGCTTGTCATTGACTCCTGACCCATGTCACATTTGTCCATTACTGACAGAACCTGAATCAATCTTTTACATTGCCATATGGCTGCTTAAAATTTAATTCCTGTCTATAAAGGGGAAACTGCTTATTTCCTAAAGTAACTGTACACGGATCATATGGCCTCGCAGTTTTGTTTATGAATTATCTCTGTCTCGCAAAACAAATTCTTCACACTTTTCATAGATTCCGCCATCCGTTTAATCACAATGTATGGATGAAATGTCAGTTTATATAAAAATCAGCACGATTTTGGGTTGTGTAAAATAATTGTTTGCAGGCATAAATTTGTAGAGCGATATCCGGATGATTTTCTTCATACTGTATGAATAGTTTTCAACCGTCTCTGTTTTACACAACAGTGCGTTAACGTTTAAATACAGCAACACTGGTTGACTAAAATGGCGTAACTTTCTACCATTTCTCCAGAAAGTGAGCTTGATAAATCGGAGATAGTCTCATATGCTGTCATTCAGATCTCGGATCAAATCTGAATGTATTTGCTGCGAACGACTCACTTGACACAACTTGAAGCAAATTTTATGCGTGAAATTGAATTTAATTTTGTGGTATGTGCATTCAGGGTAAATCATTTCTCAAAACACGTCAACAGCAACACAACAAATAAATTTTCTTAAAGTGTGAGCGCAAACATTAAAGCGTGTACTGTAACTCATTTCATTAAATGCGACCTGAACGCCTTCATTACTGTTCTTGCTATGAAGAGTGCGCCACCTGCTGGCAGCCATACTTCACCTCAGAAAAAAAACATTTAATTCACATCTTTTACAGGAGAAAAGTCAAAACATCAAATATAATAAATATAAATGTATAATTATTGAAAGTGGTATTAAAATATTTAACTCACGTGATGTTGGAAAATTAGTTTTTGACAGTATCTGAGGGTCCAACACACCGGCACGGGCCTGGAACCTGCATGACTTAAAACTTCAAACACAAATACAACTCAGTAAACTTAATTACAGCGTGTTTGATAAAATGTATTGCATTCATTTTACAATAAAACGACTCCAGTGTATTCAATAGGTTGAACAGGTTTATTAAGATAAGAAAATGTCACAAATGTCAACACTTGGCACACACAAAAATCAAGACTCACAGAACCCATTAAATATTAAATTTCTTGTTTTGCTTTTGATGTAACACTGATGTTCACAAAAAAAGTCACTTATCTTAATACAAAGTCAAACAAACTATAGGGTTGACCTGAATGAACAGTGTATTCACTCACTAATAAATAACAGCACGATACCAGTCACAGCAAAAACACCAACACTATGTCTATGTGTGGTAAAATCTCCCCTCTACCTGATGATTTTAATATTACACAGCAATCTAGGCTACATCTTTAATGTCAGCAACAGAGCATGAAAAAACAGCTTTTGCACTAAACAAATCTCAACAGCTTCCCTGTTTATAGCTTTTTTTAATACACCAACAGCCACACTATGTTTATCACTCCCAGTAAATTTAGGAACACTTTGAAGATAATTCTGAATCTACGTGTTAATTACGAAAAGAATGTAATCACTCCACACATTTAAAAACACGTCTATAAAGTTAC
Source organism: Ambastaia sidthimunki (assembly GCA_036877625.1). NCBI lineage: Eukaryota > Metazoa > Chordata > Actinopteri > Cypriniformes > Botiidae > Ambastaia > Ambastaia sidthimunki. The sequence goes on from JAZGTK010008354.1 coordinate 13,497, forward strand.
AGTACACAAACTGATTCTCCACACAGCAAAACGACACTTTTTAGCATTTTTTGCTTTGTCTGCAATCACATACTAGCTTGAAGAAACTTATCAGTGGTTAGAGGACCTCCAGTAGACTCTTAGAGGACACTTTCTCGCTCTTCAGCATCAGTGGCAGGCCCGGTGGATGTGGCCCTCTTCACGTGGATTTTACGCAGGTTTTGGTTGGTCAGGGTGGTCTCTGTGCTGGAGCCGGGCGATATAATGAGCGAAGGGCAATCGGTGGAGCTCTGTGTCTCCTGCTGCAGCATGGACTGCTGGGTGCTGTTGTTGATATTGTTGTTAAGTGCAGTATTATCAGGTGAGCAGTTGAGGTTGCTCACAGCTGGAGCAGGCCAGCTCTCCTCAGGACTGCTGGCTAGCAGACTGCTCTCAGATGGAGCGTCAGAGCAGATGGACATACGAGCCACGGCCTCGTCTTGCAGGTTACTCAACCTGTGCGGTAGGAGTCGCTTCTTCACTGGACTCTCAAGAACCAGCTCGATAAGATGGGCCTCCTCCTCTTTCTTCTCACTAGACTTCTTCTGGGTTGGTTCGTTGTTTTCATCTGGTAGTGAGTGGTCAGATGAGCTCCTGCTAGACCTCACTCCAGAGTCAGAGGACTTCTTATCCAGCATGATGTCAGAGTTTAGGCCTAGACCTTGTCCTGCAGCCCACGCTTCTTCCCTTAGCAGCGGGGTGGCATCCGTCTCCTCATCCCCTGACTCTTCTTCATCACTGGGCACATTATGATAACACGGCCCCTGACCTTTGGTCTTGCATCTGAGTGGGACTTTGGAGGCAGATCCATGCTCTGACTTCTCATCTTCCTCTGTGATGGGGTCTAGCAGGCCGCTGTCAGGAGCAGAGGAGAAGTCCACCACACTTTCTCCATGTTTCGAGCTCTTATTTGCAAAGGGCCTGTGCCCCTCCTGTTCCCCTTCCTTGGCGTTCTCTTCAGAGCTGGATGGGAGGAACTGGCTGGCCGGAGCTTGAGCAGGACTTTCTCGGCCAGCAGCAGAGACTTCCAGATGGGCCATGTGGGAGATGTACTCCTGATAGGCATTACGGTACTCGGCCTGCTGTTTATCAGTCAGCCTACAGATGTCATTGGAAGATTCCTGAGAGTTCAGGCTAGATATACTTGGCGTCCTGCGACTGCCGGCCTAAAAGAGGAGAATGGGCTGATTTATAAATGCAGTAATATATGAGAAAAAACATACTAAAGCAATATTTTTTGATAGCAAACACAAAAATTAGGTTTTTAAAGAGATAGGTCACCCAAAATAAAATGTTGATTTGTTCACTTACAAATGTTTTTTTTGGTGGAACACAAAAGGACTTATTGAGAAGAATGTTCAGGCTGTTTATAGCCATAAAGCAAAAGTAGATGGTGAACGTTGCCTTAAGCTTCAAATATACAAAGAGCACCATAAAACCCTTACGACCTGTGCACTATATTCATATGATAGCCATATGATATTTTTGTTTGGGGAACAGGCCAAAATGTAGGTCGTTATTCACTCTCAAATCTCATTTATTCTTCCACGTTAAAACATTTGCAATACACACGAGAAATGCTGTTTGCATGCAAGCACGGCAAACTTGACACCACAGATTAAGAAGGGTGAGCACAAAAAAAACTGAAAACAATGGTTCGTAAATACATTGTGCGTGTGCTTGGTTTGAATATCTAAAATAAGGTAGTATGAAAGCGGAGTTGAAAGAAAAACTTTACAGTCAAAAAGGATTAAAATTTTGCTCTGTTTCTTGCATAAGGCTAGCATGTGGCTTTTGAAAACTTGAAATAGGTCAGTAATCCTTAATCATGTTCCTGGGACCGTCAGCAGTGCATATTTTGTACGTCTCCCATATGTGACACTCAGAGTTTATCGATGGCTCTTCTGTTGAGCTGATGATGTGAATCAGGTCTGTGAAATAATAGAGATGTCCAAAAAGTGCAGTACTGTGGGTCTCCAGGAACAGATCTGAGAACCACTGAAATGCATCTCCTGTTGTGTTCTGTGGAAAAAGTTCTGAGGTCTACTACCTCGGAACTACCTCTCAAGAGAAGCAAAACAACACAGAGCGATCATTACCACAAACATCCATGATGCTAATCTAAACCATTATGAGCTCTTGTTTGTGTGTGGCAATGTGCAGTGACACCTTGCCAAGTGTTGCCACAGATAAGTGCAGAAATAGCTATCTCTGTGTGATAGAGAGCTAGCGTGTGTGTGGTCAGCTCTTTACTTCCTCTGCCCATCCAGGTCAGAAAACACTCCGTTTCTCACCCAGTAAACCACATGCTATTTTCATTCTGATGAGATGCTTTAAAAAAGCAGAAGCTAAGTTCTAGAGTTTCTAAAAAACGCAACGGTGAAGAAAACGTTGGTTGCTAAAAAGGCAACAACAACAACAAACTTCTGTTTATTTTCTTTGTTTTCATGCATGCATATGTTTGTGTTTGCCTCCATGCGTGTAATTACTGTCTTCGCGTGGTGTGCACCTGTGTTTGTCTATAGACTTTACTTCACCGTTGACCGGCTGAAGGCGTTTGTGTGCACAGCGGTACCACGCACCAGCCAATGGGCATTGTGTTGTCTGGAAGGCTCCTCGAGGCCCACGCCGCTGAGCTCTTCAAAGCTCAAACTGAGGTTGTATGAGAAGTTCTCTGGGTTTATCGTTACATCTCGTGGTGCTTCAGGGGGTGCTAGAGGTTGAGGTTGAGTCAACACGCTGCTGCCCTGCTCGCTGCACGCCCCCGATTCATCACGCAACAGCTGGAGCTCCATTTGACGCTGCTCTAGAACCTACAGCACAGACATGAGGAACGTTAAATAGAACCAATAGCAAGAGAGAGTTTTCATTAACTACAGTGGTGCACAATGAGTTACGTGTTAAAAACATTTGTTCTATGGTGTTTGGGTAGTCAGCAAACATAAAAAGGCTAGTTACTGTACATTTTGCAGATTGTACGATTCACTTTTTGTTCAATACAAAACATAAGAGATATTCTTGATGCAGTCAAGCTACAGTTAAGCTCTATTTAACCTTTGTATGTTATACACTTACTATGAAAGTCAATGTGGCAAGCATTCCCCCTTAGATGTCCATTGCAAGTGCATTTCCGTGCAAAATTTTTGCTTTTTTGTTTTTAACCAGGCTAATAGTATTAACAGTTTTAAACAACATGGACAAAACCAAGAGAAAAAAAAATCACATGCTTCACTAAGGCATTGTGCAAAGTACATAATAGCCAAAGTACTGTGAAACTTTTGAGGCATGCCAATATTACGACTAGCCCCAAGTCCTTCCATTTGGACTTGTTTCCAGTCTAAAGAATGCTACTTTCTTGTGAGCGTCAAGCTATTCAGATCTTCAAGTGGACACCGAGCTCCCACTGACAATAACCCTCCTTCATCCAGAAAGCAGCCATCTTGGACCAGATGGCTGCCTGCTTGTTGGCAACACAACATTCGTTTGTATAAGCGCAAATGGAAATCTGATCAACACGGCTACATGTGTTCCTTATTTCAGCCCCATCCAGCTTCTTTCACTATAGAGAGATTAGCTTAAAGCATTAAATCCTTATTGTCACAAACCATTATTAGATGTTTGACCACCACCATACTGTTAATACCTGAGCATGCAGGATTATGAACAATTAACAAGATGACATCTCACCATGGTCCTGAACAGATGCCAGTCTCCAAAGTTCATGTTCATCTCCTTCTTGAGCTCATCCAGGTTGCACTGAGACAGAACCCGGCCGTTCACATTGGCCTAAAAATGAAATGTAAGAATTTACATAAAAACTCTGGCATTTGCATTAACATTAGGTCGATTTTAGCATCTTTTGTCAGATCTTTAGGAAAACAACTTGGTACTTGGTGCACACTGGTAAGTACGAGGGCAAAACAAAGCCCACTTTTAAAACAATAGAGATATTTAAGTATGCAGGCTGATGCCACACAGCTGGCAGGTTGACTAATGGATGTCTAATAGAGACATCAGAAATGTCATTGCATCCTTCAGATGTTGTCCAATGGAAAGAAAGCCCTCATTGTGAAACCTCTGTAGGCACCACATGGAGCTGACAAAGCTAGCCTTTCCAATAGATAAATGGGTATTTACAGAGATGAATAGATTTACCACACCCTATGCTTGTTTTTCCTCTCTTCTTTTAGACAACTGTTTACTGGTGCATTTAACAAATGGGGTACAAAATAAGGCCTATGACTGATTTTTAAATCCTCCAAAAAGGTCAGCAAAGTCATTAGAAAATGTTACTTGGAAGGTGAAGGTAATATGATAATATTGTAACAGCCGACTTATTTAGTATTTGAAACAGTATATAAAGCTGGGAATTGTTGCCACTGTTACTATATTTTTGGAAATATAAAACTAGTTGTGTACACTTATTTTCTAGCAATAAACATTGAATGAACATAAAAAATGTTTTAAGTCAAAATGTGTAACAGGGCTGAACATTTAGCCTACATAAAGCTCAGTGAGCATTAGTTAGTTTGTAGCTAAATTTTGCTCAAAGCTTACCCATTTCCCATTAATTGAATTAAACTTTACAATAAGGTTTTTCTTACAATAACAGGGCTGAATAGTTAAGACTGATGAATGCAGTAGTCACCACAATGCATTAAAAAAGTAATGGTTTGCCTGTTGCTTTCGTTTCTAGAAAGGGTCTATTTTTGCACAGTAAAATCACATGCTTCACTTTTTAAATATTCTGTATGCTCTTTAATGAACATTTTAGGACACTGTTAGGATGTACCTTTTTAACTGTGCTGATGTACTCTTCCAGCATGCAGGAGTCCAGGCCCTGGATCTGTCGGAGCTT
>JAZGTK010008355.1:1189-18372 GCA_036877625.1 Ambastaia sidthimunki
AACATCAGTAGTGTGTGTGTATTAACATCAGTAGTGTGTGTGTGTGTGTGTGTGTATTAACATCAGAAGTGTGTGTGTGTGTGTGTGTGTGTATTAACATCAGTATTGTGTGTGTGTGTATTAACATCTGCATGTGTTTGTGTTGACAGAAACTGAGCCTAAAGACGCAGGCACAGAGAAGTCATCAGGTGTGGTGAGACTCAACACTATCCGTCAGATCATTGATCAGGTAGATACTCACAGTCCTGTCATGACACACGTTTGAATTAACACATGATAAATCTGTCAAATCTGAGAAACTGTTTTCTTTACTCTTTCCTAGGATCGACACGCTCTGCTTGACGTCACCCCAAAAGCTGTTGACACCCTGAATTACACCCAGTGGTACCCCATTGTCATCTTCATGAACCCGGACAGCAAGCAGGGGGTGAAGACCATGAGAAACCGCCTGGTTCCAGGATCCAACCGCAGCTCAAGAAAGCTTTATGAGCAAGCGGTTAAACTGCGGAAAACCTGCTCGCACCTTTTCACAGGTTAGATGATGATATAGAAATCAACAGTGTAATTCATCTGATCAGCACCAAGACACCAGTCAGTCTCTGCCCCAAATTCATTTCAGATAATTACAGTGTTTCTCACGCCTGTCTTTAGAATCGCTCCAGTTTTTTATGTAAATTATTTATTTATATTTAAATATAGTGTCTGAATTTTTTCTACGTCCAGCTACAGTTGATCTGAACTCTGCTCATGACGGCTGGTTTGGGAGCCTGAAGGACACGATACGAGAACAACAGGAGAAAGCTGTCTGGGTGTGTGAGAGCAAAGTAAGCAAGCAGAGCAGAGAATTGAACAATTCTCACAAATTACATCAGTGTATGTGAAATGAGACTGTAGCCCCTTTCACACATGCTGCCTTTACTGGTAAATTACCAGTTGCTTGGAAATTACTGCTAAGAAATCATGTGTAAATGAGACCAGTAATTAATAACTACAGGTAAATTGCCAGGCCCAATTTAAGAGATGTTGTAACATTTCCAGTAATTTACCAGTAAGGTGCTGAATCTGTGTGAATCTGCTTTCAGCCAATCAGAACATTCTGATGCTGATGACACGTTTACTCTGCACAGATTACAGAGATCAAATCAGAGATGTTCATCGATGTCATTGGACATCAATATGATGTCATTGGATCAAAAGCAACTGCATGAATGCAAATGATTGCATTAAAACTACAGACCGCATGCGTTCAGAATCAAAGTCAGACCCTGTTGTTGTTTGGTGCTGACTCACAGTTAATGACATCACAGAGTTTACCGGTATTGGGCTACTGATGTGTGAATGGTACGGGTACTGGTAAAAAGACAGAACGCAATGGCTTGTGTCAAAGGCACATTTGGGTATTTACTGGTAAAATCATTCTGGTAATTTGCTGGTAAATTACCAGGGTTACTGTGTGAATAAGGTTATTATCAGCCTTTCTGAAGGTAAATTGTGCTGTTTCAGCTTGATGGATCAGAGGAAGACTTGGATCTCCATGACGACCGTATGTCATACCTATCGGCCATGAGCGCAGACTACCTGAGCATGGACAGCCGTCTTACCAGCGATTATGAGGACACTGCCGATGAGGGCGGAGCCTATACAGATAATGAACTCGACGAGTCCACCGACGACCCACAGCCAGTGTCAGCCATCAGTCGCTCATCTGAGCCGGTTAGCGAGGAGGTTAGTGCACCCGTTTAACACCTGCAAGCATTTCCTGCTACGTGTTACACAGTTACATCCTGTGTGCCATTTTATGATAGCTAGGAATGTATGGGATTAGCCTATAAATAACTTTACCAGCACTACCTGTAAACAGTTTAAAATCAAAACTATGAATCACTGGCTTATCAGAGTCTGTTATTGCGACTGACATTGATCCAACTTTCATTATCATTGTCAGTCATAAGGTTCATGTCACGTATAGCACAGTCACTGCCAGATGCATTCACAGATCAAGCTTTGTGCACACTGCCCCCTACAGGTGCAACTGCATATTCAATGACATTAAGATGAACGTGTAAGATGAATCCTGCTGAACACTGTCTGAACCAGCTAATCAAGATGTTGAGGATTAGTTGGAGATGTGAGCTGGAACAGGGTTGGAACTCAACTCTGTAGACAGAGAGCTGGACAACCTGATGCAATCATTAAAAATGTACATTTTATAGAAGACACACAGGATTGTCAGATATTATGGAGCAGAATGTTAAAAATGTTTTTTAAAAACGAGGCCTTAAAATGTAATCCTTAAAATTATGTTTGTTTCTTATGTGTTTGAGTTTCATGTAGTTTGAGTGTGGCAACTTTGCATAAAAAGTAATAAAATGTTTTTCTTACAATGAGTGTAAACATTGACACACAGATTAAAATTGTGTTCAGATTGTGTCATTATGTTCAAATTGTGTCAATGAAGAAACTTTATTTGACGCACTCAGAGAAGCATGCCCGTTCCTCACGCTCGTATCAAGAAAGCAGGAAGCAGAGAGGTGCTACACGACCCGAGTCCACCGCCATCATTTGTGCCAGAACCTCCTAAAGTGAGTCATCCTGTCCACTTCCTGTTTCTTCCCGAAATATTCTGTGAACCATTACAGTCCAATAAGAATGAAAGTGGTCCTGTCACTGCAGGTCAGGTCGACCTCACGCGTCACAGACTCTCGCTCCAGCAGTGCAGTCAGCAGTGACGTGCCCCTGAGCCCCAAACCTCTTCCTCCACCCGTCGCCCAGAAGCCCAGTTTCACACTGCACACGTCCTCCAACGACCCCGCCGACGACCCGGCCAACCGCTCCTTCATGGGAAAAGTGAAGGCCTTTGAGCAGATGGATCACCTGGCCCGAGCCAAGCGGATGCTGGAGCTGCAGGAGGCTGAACACGCTCGGGTGTGTGACTCACTCAAACACAGCTGACACATTCTTCACCGTAATATCTGAAATTCCTGTGACATGTTGTGCCTCTATAAACATTGTTTTAGAAAAGTCGTAACATTTTATTTTCAAATGAACACAAATGTAGCTCAGAAACAAATATATTTTTGTTTAGATGATAATGAATTGTTTTAATATTAAAATAATTTTTGATGTTTTTAAAATAACTCTAATCTGTGAAACAACTGAATTGGCATCTGTGTTTTTTTTTTTTGAATAACAGCTTGAGATCTCTCAGAAACATCCAGACATCTACGCAGTTCCCCTCAAACCAAAACCCAATCAGAACAGACCTCAACCTATTGGGTAAGTTGTTTTTGTTCCAGCATTATTTCTGTATAATTGTGTTGTTTGTGTGTCAGTGTTGCATCAGTGATGACTCTGTTCTCTTCAGCTCAAACTCAGAGTCTGTGAGTTCTGCCTCTAAACCGCAGTATTCAGAGAGCCGCACACGCCACCGCCCTGATGATGATGATGATGAAGTATATCACCGTCAGCCGGCCGACCAAACACGCAGAGGCTACAACCCGCAGAAATACAATGACACTGAACTGTAATGCATGACGCTTGTGGGTCTATTTTCTATGCATGTCACTATATAGTGTCAGTTGGAACAACTGACATAGACATGTTGCAAAAATCATACGCAATATTCAATGCTAGCATGTCATTTGCATATATTCAGTATAAATAGGCAGTTAAAGACCAGCATTCCTACTGATGCAAAATTGTTTCTTTTATATCTGCAATGTTTTTATATGAAATTTCAGTGTATAATGTCTGCTTGTAGTTGTCTCTTGCTGTTTGTTTGTGATTTGTTGATTCTGTTTTCTGTAATCATGCATCAACTGAAAGCTACTAGATGGATTTTAAGTTACTCTTTCTTACATTAGCATGAATGAAAAGTGAAAGTGGGATAAAAGTTATTTTTCAAACATTTGCTGGAGTGCCTACATGTCATGATTAAACAGCTGTTTGCTGTATATTTGACTTTGCTCTGAATACAATACAGGCTTATCATAGAAAATGTGTAACTTGTGTAAATTTGGACTCATTAAGAATATAATAATTTCATGTTTTATGTTCACATTATTCATGTTTCTGTGATCAAACTTTTGGGTTTGCCACTAAAGCAGATTTGTGGGAAATAAAACTTTTTAAATTTAAAAGCAAATAAATAAAATAATCTTTTAAAATCATTGCTTCGATTGTGTTATTGTTGACTTACAGAAAGTATTATAACATTTCTGCATTACACATCATTAGTTTATTAGACGTGCTGTTTTGTGCAGTGATCAGACTGTGTGCAGAGACACCAGCCATCTAGTTTTTATTCATTTGAATTACACCAAAGAAATGACATCATGTTAGGACCTTTTAACAGCATCTCTTCATTTTCAAATGATAGTGTCGACTGCATCTTCAACTCTTACAGTTATGTGAAAAAAATGATCAAACTAAAACAATACTGATAAGATAATAATAGAAAATGGTTCATACAAAACGTAATACTTAAAATATTAAATCTTCTGGGGTTATTCTTTATCAACATATTTTTAAGAGTTTCTGGCTGTAAGTTGTGAAGATACCATAAAATTTATGAAGAAAGGGAACAAAAATGCAGATTTTTGAGCGATTACTATGTAGTTTATTGATGACAATCGTACAGCTCAGATCTCTGCCAGTGACACATTAATAACATATTAATAACATATTAAATATCATTATTTTCACTGTGCTCGCTGGCATTCGTCTCTTTGTGGTGGTTTGGGTCCAGCAGTGTGACAGATTATCATTCATTTATCTTTGGTACTTGGATGAAGATGTTTAACTAATGCCAGTAAATTAATAGTGAGTCAAATATCAGTTTATACCCGCAGAGATTAAGGCAAGTCAAATGCTTGTGGAATGGTTTAATTTATACACTAATGGAATAATAAATACATCCACTTAACTATGTAAACACAATAATATTTAAATATGAAGTGTGAAGCCTGTATGAGGGTGATTTTGTGGCCCTGCAGAGGTTCAGATGTAGACGGGTTGTTCCTGGGCAGTGAGCAGTCGGTACATTGCTGCAGGCATAGTCTTCATATGAATCTGGAGAAATAAGACTTATTCATTAACAAAAATCCTCAGCTAACAAATTCACTGTAAACACAAACATTCTGCTTGCAGAAGATGCCATTCTATTAAATCTTGCTGTTTTGTTAAATTACATTATGTAAAACATTTATCATTCACTTTATAAATGTCTAAATCATGCACTGAAAGTGGGAAACTGTTCTAGGTAGATGAACTGGTTACACAATGTCATTTCTGTGGGTGAAATGCTTTACAGATTAGATACAGATAAGCCACCTTCCTTTACAGCCTGCTGGCAGCTTAAGCTGCGTTTAATCTGATATAGTCCTTTAAGACAGCAATATGGGCCAGTTATTAAGATGAAGATTAATACAAAGCTTAAGACATTTCTGTCATGACTGAAGCTGCTTCTGTAGCTGAAATCTTTGGAAATGCAGTTTCCTGTGAAGTAGCTTTTTTTAAATCTGGAATGTTTATACAGGATTAGCTGGTGCTGTGTTTAAAGTCTCACCTCTCCCACAGCACTTGACAGAACATGAACAATCTTCTCATGAGGTGTGGCCACTACACTCTGACCATTGATCTCGATGATGCGATGCCCCACGCGGACCCCTCCCCTCTCTGCAATCCCCCCTCGCATCAGACTGCAAATCTGTAAACAAAACAACATGATAGTATTCTGCAGAAACTGACAACACAACACAGCACACATGTCTGATGTTAATACCCACAATGCCGTTCTGTACACTGAAGCCCAGCTGATAGCGGAGATCTGGCCTGCGAATGAGGACCATGGTGACAGGAGGACACCTGACGATGTTCATCTTAACTCTGCATTGAGCCTTCAGCCCCTGAGGTCAAAAATTAAAGCCATTATATTGTTAGTCCTGCTATAATACTGACTGATTAAAAAAAGCCCTTTTCAGACATCATGCGTGATCCTGGTGTGATCCTGACTCAACTGTTTTAAAGGACAAGCATTAACGTTATTGCTGCTTTACTTCATTTATTATTATTTATGAAAAAGGCAATCCCAGAATGCACTGCTACAAAAATATACCCAATATGGTGAACAGAAAAAAAAATATATATACTTTTTTACTTTTTTGGTGTTGCTTCTCAAAGCACTGAATTGTTACAGCAGCTAAACTGTTTGTGCAGACACATACTGTAAACTTCAGAACATAGCAGGAAAAATCCAACATACTTTAATGATGCTCTGACACGTGGAGAGCGGCAGTCCGACCAGACTGGTGCCGTTAACCGTCATGATCTGATCGCCGATGTTGAGTCGTCCAGATCTGGCCGCGGGTCCAGCGTGCATCAGACTGGCGATGATAACTGTGGGGAGGATGGAGCCCCAGCCGGACTCCACCAGAACAACACCCAGAATCTCACCCTTCTGTTTCTCTATGTACACCTGACACACACAGTACAAACACTTCACATACTGACTGAATGTTCTCTTAGAATGCTTTAAACATTTACTTCATCAGTTAGTTCATGACATGAAGGGTCTGTGTAAGGTGAAGCTGGTGTAGGTAAGCCTCATTATCACCCCTTTGTGTAAGACTTGCTACTGATATAATTAACAGGAAAGAAACAGGAACTGAACAGTCAGTATATCATTATATCTACAGCTATATTTGCCTTGTGAATAGTTTGACTCCCTTTGCCAAGCAAACTTTTGTTATGGGAACATAGAACAGTGACGATATTGACTGGCACAAATCTGGTATGATTACATTCTCTAGTCAGGACTATTGTTAGCTGGTTTAGCACTGATCTTTAAATCCTATTGTTTCATCATGAAACCTTTTAAATGTTTCAGACTTTTGGGTTGAACACTGTTTGAACACTGATTGTTGATGCATGTTTCAAAAGACAAATTATAAGAAAATAGTAAAATTTAATAAAAGGCACATTGAAACTACCAGTGATACTACTAGAATCTATTCAAATGATATGATGCCAATAACTAATAATACTTTGCAAGGCACTGCCAACATATTTAACATTTTTATACCTTTAGTATTATATGTTTAATCAAATTTTATTTATGCTTAAAACAATCAGTAAATTAATTCATCCAACTGTCACAAATGATCTGCAGCTTCTTATTACACAATGACTGTAACATTATGTCACTGATGGACTTACATCTCTGCAGTTTTCTGATTTGGAGAAGTGAATGAGGTCATCATTGTACATGTCCTGAGTGTTGAGCAGATCGCTGTACTCTCTCTGGCTCAGGTCCTCTGGGTCAATGCCATTGGCTCTCAGAAACTCCTGGTAAGCAACGCTGAAGGCCTGACCAATGGACTGTGCAATCAGCTGAGCCTGTGCACAGAAAGACCCATCGAGAACAATTGCAGACAGCCTTCTAGAAGAACATAGTGAAGAACATCACACACTTACATCTTCTGACTCAAAAACATGACAGATCATCTTGTACTGCCGCTGGTCGTCTCGCAATGGGTTCTCTCGTTGTGTCTCGGTGGTCTCCAGGTTCTCCTGCGCGCTCTGGGAGCGAATCATCTTCTTGCGAGCCATCAGCACAACCATGTTCCCGATGTCAGCGATGTACGAGATTGTCCTCAGAGGATGGTCCATCATGGTGTCCTGCCAAAGATACCAACTGGTATGTCAACTGGTGCCGTCAACCAGAATAAGCTTCAAAGTGGACTAGACTTGATGCCGAAAGTCAAACGTCTGGCTCTGCAGGGCTGGCAGAAGACTAACCTCATGCATTCTCAAGAAGAAAAAAAAATCAAAGACAAGCATGAAAGTCACCTGTGTGTAAGCACTGAGCACTTTGATCCTCTGTGTAGATATAAAAAGATCCACCTCTGTGCTGGATGGCGTCCCGCTCTCTGTACCCTGATATAATGAAAGAACAACAGCTATTTTCTGGAAGTGATTTTAGATTTTGACATCATCTGTCACTTCTAAACCATTTGGTCCATTAAACGATACTGTTACACATTTGACACAAGACAAAAAAACAACAACTAAAATACTGTAGACTCAAATGTCTTTGTCCTGTGAAAGACCTGCATGTCTACAGGAACAGATACTGTACCTTATTTCTGATTTTGGCCTGTTTCTGAGCTGTCTGCTTGGCAAGGGATAAACAGAAATACAGAACGGTCAAAGAAAACATGCAAACATAAAGGGACATGGTGGGGGTCTTAGGCTCAATGTGATTGGTTTGGAGGTGATGTGAACGCCCTGTTGTAACAAAATAAGATAGTATGGCCGAAGGGGGACAGGGTGGGTGGGATGTCATGGTAGGGAGTCTCTCGCATTGTGATTGGCTTAAGATTTGTGAGAAATGCTGTCAGTTCTGATCAGAACGACATCCACGGCCCCAGAGATGAAATCTGACTCTTGGAATCAGCTAGCTGTCACTCAGCTCTGTTTCTAACACATGGATGGTGGGAAACAAGAGATGTTTCTGACATGTTTTTCCTTCATAACCCTAGATAGCTTTAGATTAAACCAGAATGACTTTGTGACTATAAGACACACTGGAGCAGAAGTGAATATGTGTGTACATGTAAAAGCATGTTCCGAAATGACAGACAGGAACAACAAATAATTAGCCCACCAGAGGAAACTCTGACTGGCGTTCCTGCTCTATATATAACAGTGTGGTTCTCACCCGGACTCGAGTCATGGCCTCCTGGGCTTGCTGCATGCGGGCGGTCTTTGTGGGCGTTCGTTCTGACAGCAGCTGGGTGGAACCCATGTAGTTTGCAGCAAAAATGATGCCGTCGATCAAATCTTCAGGGTCACACGGGCCTGGAACTGTGAAAACAGTCACAGCATATAAACTAAAGATCATAATTGTTCTCTGCCTTGAAACATTAGTGAAAGCTTCTGACTTAACCCCATTTACACCAGACTGCACGCTGCTTTTGTACTGTTATGATTACTTACAACATTATATTAGACAAGAAACTCAGTTCTTCTGAGCTGAGTCCTTCCTATTCAACAAGTATCTTAATGATTTATGTAAAATTCAGAAAATGAATTTACTCTCATTTTTTTTAAACCTCGTATATAAGGCACATGAGTCATATGGCATAATTTTATGGAGTCATTTTTTGACCAGTCAACGTATAGTAACAATTTCTCTTTTTGTGTTCCACAACTGAAAGTAAATCTTGGAAAGTGAGTAAATGATAAGAGATATTAATTTCTGTGCTGGACTGTTCTTCTGTAAGCTTGAACTTACCGTCAACATATGTGGGGAAAGACGCCAAACTTCTTCTCAGCTGAGAAGCAAAAACAGAGTTACATTTATAATGAAAGTGTAAGTAATAAAGATAGAGAATAAAACACGTCAAATACAGTTTTTCACCTCTTCATTTGGTCCACTGGGACTCACGTCTACATCCTGATGATGAAGAGCTGAGGACTCCGCCCCCACAGGAAGAACAACATCTTCAATCAGAGCCTGTGATTATGAAGAAAGCAACTGTTATTAAATAGTGTAAAACCACAGATTCATCACTCTTATTATTCTAGATAACTTGATTAATTTATTATTTGATACTGTGTTAACAGCAGTTAACAGCAGTCATCATTCTAAAGTTAGTTTAACAAAAACATAACTCAAACATTTCAATTCATTTCAATTCAAACTTAACTTTGTTCCTTGTAATTCATGAATTTCAGGGTTCCCACATTTTTCTAATCTTTTTTTACTAAATAAAATACATTTTAGAATTGTACAAAAGTCTATTTCTTGGCTGTAAAATATTTTAGACAATAGCTTAAAGATATTTACTATAGAAATTTCTAGGTTTTTCATATCTTCAAACAAACAAATTAAACATAAACTAAGTTTTAAACAAGCCTTATATATACTATATATATATATTCTTTGCCAGACATTTTTTCTATCCCTGTTAATTGGCATGTGCTGCTGAATTCTAACTCTAAGTCTAGTTTGTTCAATGACGTCCAGCAAACATAAACTGAACCGTCACTAACTGTGTTCTGTGGAGACGTCAGTGACTGCTGAGATGGTGACGGTGGATCTGGCTGGAGTTTAGGAAGGAATTCATCAACAGGGCTCACGTCCTGTCTCATCACCCACACAGGCTCTCTGGGCTTGTCGGGCGTGTAGGGTGAACGCACTGTTTTGGTCTTCACCTCCTCAATGGCCTCTTTAATGTCCTTGATGGCCAAAGAAACAGCGTCTCCTGCAGCTCTGCTCGACTCTGCTGTTTGATGTTGAGTTGGAGTGAATGATTTGTTAGATCCTCTCGCTGCTTCTAGCTGCAGGTCAGGTAAAGGATGACTTTCAGTTTCATATTGTTCCTGACGGGGCAGAAGGTTTTGTGAAAGACTGACTGAACTTGAGCTCCTCCTGACCTGGACTCTCCCTGAGCTTTCAGCTTCATCTCCTGACTGCTCGTCATAGTGGTGCAGCCTAGAGCCCACTGAACAAAGCTGATCGTCCTGCTGGTAACACTGGTCATCGAGCTCATCCATAGACATGCTCTGGTTCCTCTCAAAGATTTGAGGTTCCTCAGGCATTGGATCAGAATCTTTTGGGTTGTGTTGGTATGATTCTGTCTGATATTCTGTTGGAGTCTCTGCATGTGAATCAGGGCTATGTTGAGAGTATGAATCAGAGCAGGCCTCAGGACTACAATCTGATAGATCATCTTGGTGATCTTCAACATAGTAACCACTATCAGGTTCTGTGCCCTTGTTTGTGTAAGTGTAACCAGTGTTAAAATGAGCAGAGATGGATTTCGGGTCAACATTGTACGTCTGAATTGACTCAGGGAAGGATCGTTGAGACTGGAAAAGAGGTTTGTTCATCATCTGATGAGGAGATGTGGTAAATGGTGGAACATCTACTCTTATAGGGCTGGATCTTTTACTTTCAGAATGAAAGCTAGTTTTTAAAGCTGCATTCTGTGCTGTACTATAGTCTTGCTCTCTCTGCTCAGATAATTCTTTGGAATAATCTTCTTCATCTTTATTTTCTTTGTCAAACTTTAAATTTTCACACTGCACCTTTTCCTCCAACAGTTCCTTCAAAGACTCTGTCTGTTCTGTCTCTGGATTATGAGAAATTTGTGCATGAAATAAATGAGACAGGTCTTGGTTGTCCCCATCCAGCTTATCAGTGATTGGTTCGCCCTGAGGAGATGGAGTCAGAAGTTCTTGAGAGGAATCTTCTGGAGTTTCTAAAGTTTCTAAAGCTTGATCTTTTGGAGGAGTGCTGACTGCCTGTTGTTCCTCTTCTCTGTGCTTCTGTCTATATCTGTGCTGATGGAGTCTTTCTCCACTTCTGTGGTGTTTTGCCGCCCCCGGCCTGGGCTGCTGGCCAGCTTTTGCTTCTGTATCTCCGTTCTCAGTCCGCCTGTGTTGTGCTTGACCAGGAACATGCCGCCTACGATGACGTGGTGCAGCTCGACTAGATCCAGACTGGTGCTGGTTGGCTTGGTGATGATAGTGATGGTGGTGATGGTGGCCTTGGCTTTCTGCATCCGGATTGTGAAGCTGGCATGGCCTCCATCTCGGTCGTCCTCCCTCAAGGGGAGTCCCATTAGACTGCTTGCTGCGATGAAGAGGAGGACCTCTGGGACTGACCTCCTCTGACTCCTCCCTATGGCTCATGACTCTGCCCACTCACTGCTCATTATCTAGATGCTTCTGAACTGCCTGAAAGACACACAAACAAATCTCAGTAAACACTTTTTCTCACCTGTGTTGATTGCCAGCTGTGTCAAGGCTGGATGGTGGTGGAGACAGGATGGGACAACCAGTGGCAGAATAATGGGACTATGATGTACTTTAATGGACTATTAACATACTTACCAACCCCTAGATTAGCTTAATTTCATATTTGTTCCTGCTCTGTCACAGCAGTGAGATGTTGTAGTTGCAATTGTAACATTCAGCCGCCTCTGCTTGTAACATTCCTTAGTGTTTGACAAAATCACACTCAATAGTTTTAAATCAATAAAATTATAAATCGCTACTACCAGCACTACGTTTATATTCAGGTAAATTACAAATTGCAGCTTTAACGTGCCAGAGGAGAACTGTTCCTCCCAGCTAAGCCTGCTTTCTCCCAAGGTTTATTTTCTCCATTTGGCTTGCTTACTGGCAGACTGCTGACATATTCTTAGTTTAGGATTCTGTAATCATTCAATCAATGTAATCATTCTCACATATTATATTACTTGTATGTATGTTGTTTTGTGTGTATTGTGTGTATTTTATGGTGTTGTTGGTGTCCTTCATATTCTTGTCCAATAAGTATTGCACAAAATATTTGCAATAATACCATATATTGTGTAGAATGTCTGAATTTTTTTTTCCAATTTGTTTATTGACTTCTTAATTTATCTTAGTATTTTGTGCAAAGCTGCTTTGAAGCAATGTAACATTGTAACAAGCGCTATATAAATAAAACTGAATTGAAACTGAATTGATTGTTTGTGTATCTTGTTTGTGTAGCTGTATAAAGTTGCATTGATCTCTACTGCAAAGCTCTGTGGTAAGTTGCTCATTAAAAAATACAGAGGCTACAGAGGTGATGTTGTATCAGATAGTAATTCTGTGGTACTTTGACATATACTATGGTATTATTATTATGGTGTGATGTCCAAAAACATGGTAATACCATTGATCTTTTAAATTTTAATCTGAAATGTGCGTTTAAATTAAAAATAGCTCTGTCTGAAGTAATCTCTAAAACTTCATGAGTCACACTACAGCTGGGTCTGCATCCATTTAATTCCTCACTAGATTAATGAGAGTGATGCTAAACATACCATTTGAAATCTTACATTATAAGCTGCAGGAAATGGTGATGTTACATCATACACTGTAAGTCTGCGCGTATCTGTATAACATCAGAGTAACAGTGTGTTTCAGTTCCTGTCCAGAGATCAGTTCCAGATGAACATTCAGTTCAGAACATTCATCTGTCAGACCCATGAAAACCCCGAACCGGAGGATTTAAATCTTTCTTTAAACAGAGGGACAATTTCACCATACAGTCCACACCACACATGAGCGCATGCATTACAATTATTCTGCAATAGCGGAGACACATGATGTTTCTAGCCGCCATTTAATGAAACTAACACAATTCCTATAGAAAAGCACGTTTTAAAACACCTTAACTGTTATTTGTGACCATACAAATTATTATCAATATTATTAAAATTATTAAATTTAAGGTTATGTAAAAATTTATTTAATAAATCCTACAATCCTGAAAGCAAATATACAGCAAATCGACTGAAACGTTGCAGAATATCGATTAAAGCGCAATTGGACTTTTTTTAATAAAATCAGCCTTGATTCATCATGACACGATGAAAATACATCAGAAAGCGACTTTACAAACATAAACTATAACAAACATTAAACTGTATTACAGTTATTACATTATAAACTGCTAGAATAACACGACTGTGGGTGTTTATTCACTGCAGCAGTGCCGCGCAGGTACAGCGACGCCATCCGCCGATAAACTGCTGATTATTACAGGAAACACAGATAAATACTAAGATACAATTCAAATGTGTCATCTGAAAACTTTCCAGTGCTAATAAAAGTTAAAAGCGTATTATTTTGGGGCCTGCGCACATCCATCCCCGATGAATTTCTAGCAGGTGAAGCTACGGTCCGATCAGTTACAGACAGTGAATGAAAGCCGCTGTTCAGACACGATCATCTGTTTACAGTATCATCTACTGTACAGCACGGATCACTTACCTGTTATGAAAACAGGTGATGTGTAAGAGCTCTTGTGTTTGCCTTCATCTCTGTCGGTTGCTCTTATCAACACATTGAGATTAGAGGAGCGGATCTCAGACCCCTCCTTCAGCATCCAGTGACATCAGAGCGGATTATACACCGTTAAAGTCCCTCCCTGCCCCCAAACCAGCTCACATCACACCATCTGCTGCGCTCTCCGTCTTTACCAAAACACTCACAATTCCAGTTTCACAATTGGCTTCTCTAAAGAATAACTTCACTTTCCATCAATGTTTTCACTGTAGCTACCCGATACATAAACTCAATAAATCTCTGAGGGCAGCCTTTAAAACACACACTCTTGTTGTGCATAATTAGTCTTAAGATTGTTTACCTGTCATCAATAAGTATCATTACATTCAGATTAATTCATGTTTCTTGGTACCATTAATAATGCTGGGCTAAAATCAAGACTCACCACCACATGAAGAGAAATTTTAACTACAGGAAGAACTGCTGTTCCCATTAAGCAGTGTTTAATGACTGTTCATGTGTGTCCACATTTCAGTCAGAAGAAAACCTTTGAATCCAGATTTACTCAGATCTATCTGTGACTAACTGCTGTTTGCTGTCTGTTTATGTAAATCAATGAGTGTGACTTTAAAGAACCTCATCTGTGTTGATACAAACCAGTGAAACAGATACATGAACTGACGGGTGGTAAGAGCAGAAGATACGACATATGTAGACAGCACAGGGCCTGTCTATACCATAATCTTTAAAGTGAAGGTGACATGTTTTTGTCAGATATGGTAACTCATACCTGAAATGTGACCTCTGCATTTAACCATCACTGGTGAGAGTGAACACACACTGCAGGTCATGAACACACACACACTGGAGCAGTGGGCAGCTATCACTGCAGTGCCCGGGCAGCAATCGGGGGGTTAGGTGTCTTGCTCAGGGGCACTTCAGTTGCTACCTGCCGGCGCTGGAATCGAACCAGCAACCTACTGATTACAAGCCCGACTCACTAACCAGAAGGCCCACTACCCCACTCTTATATAATAATCTTAAATAATTCATATAAACATATACAATACAAAAACACAAAACTAATACAGAAACTCTGTGAAAATGAATTAATCACCCTTAATTCCATTAACAGGTCAGTACATGTATGTGGACTCTAAAAGCTTCCAGGCCAAGCTGGTGTCGCCAATGACGACAGTCCCCATGCCAGGCTGCTTGAGCTTCCCATACCAGCAGCATCATTCCGGAGGCCATCTGTTCTCCATGTTCACCAGGGATCAGGCTGGACAATGCCAGGAACTATGGAGAGCTGACCTACCTGAGAACAACCATGTGGCCTGGAATCCAGAGGCCAAGGTCTGGAAACCTGTAGTGGACCTGAATATCCACAGAGGTAACACATCAGTGGTGGAGAATGCAGTAAGAAGATACTGCTCGTTACTACTCTACTGACTCTAACATGCTGTTTTTCTGCTGCTTTCTGTACAACTGCTAATACAGACTGCCCTCATTTCTTCACCTGTCTGTTACTGAGATTGAAGATAAATCCAGCGCTGTTGATTGATTTACATGTGGGTCAGTTAGTCTTGTTAGGCAGTTTATGAACAGAACAAATGTGACTGTCAACTGTCTGACTACACAGGAAACGAAGGAAAACTGAAAGTGCATCTGTGTTTTTATTGACAGAAAGGTCACCAGAAAAAAAATTGGCTGTAAAGTATAAAAAAAATAAGTTTTTGCACATTCTTCATCCGCTCAGCGTGTTGGATGCAGATGTTAAAGTGGTGCTGTCTTAACTTACCTTCTTATATGTCTTTACATCTGTCTACAGTCTTTACATCTGTCTACAGATGTTTAAATTGCATCTACAGGCTAAATTACACAATGAGAATCTGAACAGATTAGTAGGACTAACACACTGTCAGTTTTGTAAATTGCTTGGAATAAACAAATTGTAATCCAGTCTTAAAGTGTGAAGGATGTTTGTTATAGTGTGAATGTGTTTTTCATCAGGTTGGTGTTTCAACAGTCCACATGTGGTTATGTGGTGCTCGATGACATCATCTCTCCACACATATCCTAGACACACACAATTCTCATCACAGACTCTTTATATTTTTATGTATTTGGAACTTCTATCCAAAGCATCTTACTGTGCATTCATTCCACGTTTCAGCTGTTTATGCATTCTTGGGGAATTAAACCTGTGATCTTTGTGTTGCTAGCACCATGCCTTACTTATTCACACTGAATACAGTTCCTTCATAACAGATAAAAGTCAGTTGTTCCTCCACAGTGAAATCAACTGATCATAACTAGTTCTTGGCAGGTTGAATGAGGCCACTTGAGGATTCACAAGAAAGTTGTTCTTTTGAAACAGGATCTTTTCTGCTGGCAAACGTTGACCTCAGTTTACAGTCTGGATACGACAGTCGTCTGTTTGGATGCTGATGTACAGAAATCAGAAATACTGCCTGAGGCTCTTCTATTCTCTTTATCAGTATTACATAGATGATACCAAACAAGAAAAATATGGACCCAGAATAAGAAGATATAAAAAAAACTATCTTACCTGTAGGAAATGGCTTCATTTGATTGAAGTAACCTGCAATTTTATGTTTTACAAATTTTATGTTTTACCTGTTGTGTACAAAGGTTTTAAATTGACGTTATTTCGGGAACGTTTCATTACCGCCATCTGGTGCTCATTATCAGACACAACACGCCGCATCCGGCGACCCCGGACGTACATCACGTGACGGCCTCTAGCCAATAACAGGTCGACATTCACAGACAGGCTGGCGCGAAACGAAAGTGACGTTACAGTCAGTCGCGTCTGATGCTCGAGCGTTAGTCTGGCGTTCAGGAAGAGAAAATGGAGGCGCCGCAGAAGCGCAAACGACTCAGTCATGAAATAACAAACTCCCAGCCGTCACACAGCCAGAGCACGCTGAGCACCGGCACGCATGAGCAGGGCGCAGGTTTCGTGGAGGGCTCGATAGTTTGCATTACTATGCATAACTTCCTGTAAGTATCAAACTCAGCGTTCAGTTCAGCTTAAATCTGTGACTTCAGGTTATATCACACTACATGCTCAACACACGAGTGTTTGTGATGCTGAACACTGTGTGCAGCACTTACGACCACTCGGAGGTTTTCCCCGGACCCAAACTGAACATGATAGTGGGAGCCAATGGCACAGGCAAGTCCAGTATAGTGTGCGCCATCTGCCTGGGCTTGGCAGGAAAAACAGCCGTCCTGGGTCGAGGAGACAAGGTAAGAACTGACTGACGCTGCTGTTACCCAAAACTGCCAGACGGTGGCAGCACAAACTTTAACTCCAAACTAAACTG
>JAZGTK010008356.1:0-18371 GCA_036877625.1 Ambastaia sidthimunki
GTCCCTGTAAAACATATGCAAGTATGTGTGTATGTGAACATGCACATATCTACAACACAAATTCCAACAGAATCTTTCAAAATCACTGGAAGTGTTCTGCCTCACTGAGGTCAATTAAATGACTCTGTCATTTGTTATCTGATCAGATATCACACAGCACGTACAGTATGTCTCTAGAAACATCGGACTGGATCTTTAACTTTGAAGAAATCAATCTAAATGGAATAGTAATTTAATTAATTGACAACAGTTTTAATGTTTTCACTTACAAACCTGCCAAGTTACAAGCCAGTGCATCGCTTTTGCCCGACAGAATCGAATTAAACAGAATTGTATAATTGCAGTGATAAATTGCAGTGATAAAATTGGTCAAACTAAATGAGTTTTGATGGCTTTTTTATGACTAATGATTTAATGAATCTAAATTTGTCTGCTTTAATTTCTCTGCTAAATTACAAAGGAAAGCCAAGACATCTAAAATGACTCGTAAAAATGATTTTATTTTTTTCTCAAGTTTGTTTTAAAAACACAAGCACTCATTTCCTAGTTTGTTTACTTGAGTTCAGAAACAGCTTGAGCTATGATTATGAACTGTTCTCTTGTTTTTGTAGTGCACTTTCATCTCTCAGGGTCTCACTGTCTCTCTCTCATTTTCTTCATCTTCTCTGTTCCTCCTCAATCATCTCTGGCCGTGCAGATGTTATCAGATGGTGGTTCTTTGAAAAAGTCCCCTGCTGAATCACAAACACAGATGTCTGAGAAGAAAGCACATCTATCATTGAAGCCTTAATGTTGGCATAACACTAACAGTCTGCTCTGCTATTGGCCAGTTTAACTGAAAACCTGCTGGGTCTTACACAGCTGCAAAAAAGACATCTTCTCACACATTACCTAAAGGACAATTACAAGCTATTTTACTTTGAAATGTGATGTTTGTAATGTGATGTGTTTCAGAGTAAAACAGGATATTTAATCAAAAAAAGATTTGTTCGGTAGGACCTCATTGGATTGTAAAAGGTTGCTGAAGGCTACTTACCAGACACCCATTGGTTTACATTTAAGTGGCCTAAGTGACAATAGCCGAAAGGAAAAGTCATTTTAAAGCATTACTTTTTGTTAAAAGATTACAAGAACATTTTTGTATTTACATTTTTTATATATGAATCAGTCATGAACACTAGAAGCATAATAGAAAGAAATGCATATTAGAAAGAAAATAGGGTCAATTTAGTTTTAACAAATTAAACCTAAACATGGTTTTAAATGTTCTATAACAGTTAAACACCAAATCAGAGGTGATGATTAAACTGTTATTGTTGATATCTACCAGATAAGAACTGCCTCCCTGTTTCATCCATGTACAAAATATGTCTGTGATACATGTGATACATTATGCCTTCAACCTTCATATATGTAATACCAAAATCCTGTTAATTTCTTAGCACCATAAATGTGCATTGAGAAACATGTTTTGCAATGTGGTATAACTGGATAACTGATGAACTTTACAGATATAACATACAGAGTAGGATGTGGCATTTGCATGATGCTTTATGGTACTGTGTTGTTAATCATGGTTATGCAGTATTGTGACAAGCAAGCCTTCCTTCAGCTGTGTAATTGAATCTGTGCAATGATAACTGTTTTGGTCATGATTGGATATTAAATGTCTATGAGGATCTATCCGTGTGTTTTTTTAGCTCATATGCAGAAATACAATCACATCACATTTCACACGGGAGCGCAGAAAATGAAGTCTATTAAAGCAGTTGTAATGTCTCAATGTCATTCCAGGACACAAAAACACTTTCTCACTCACTTTTTTCTTTAAATCTCCCTTGCTGTCAAACTACACACACACACACACATCATTAAGAACTGCAGCTATGGTATATCCTGTTATTTCAGCAGAACACTTTCACAACCCAACAATGGGCGGAATCTCGGAATCTGTTAACTTTCTTCCTCAAGCATATCTTAATCAGACAGTCACCTTGAAATGTAAACTTTATTTATAATAGCACCAGACACTAAATATGCAGTTCAGCAGTTTTCCGCTAAATAAATATAATGTAATGAACTGAATGAGTCTGTTTTTATTATATATGGGTAAAAACATTAACATAAAAACATATTGACACAATGAACTTGATTGTAAACTATTTTTTCTACCTAATTTTCATGGATTTTCTTATCTAATCTTCACAAAATAAGGGGAAAGTACACAAAGCAATAGTTCACTCTGAACACAATCCCAACATCACTTTTTGCAGGAAAGAATTTGCATATTAACGGCCACATCTTGCAAAAGTCACAAAAAGGTTCTTGGTATTTTAGCTTCTGTACTTCTAACACAACAAAGCCTGTTCAGTTTTGCACTGTTGTTCAATTTGACAAATAATAATAGAGTAGATTTTAAAGTAGATTTGAGTGCATGTTTGTATAAAATAAAATATGAGTGCATGTTTGTATGTGCATGAGCCCAGTTGTCCATTAGACTAAAACTGTCTTGAACCGAGGTGTCATTTATGTCCTTACGAATAAGAGCAATAAAACAGTGCTAGTACTTCAACCACCACCAACCTAACTGAAGGTGGACAGCAGAGCACTTTAATTTATTGATTTGACACTAGGTGGCAGTGTAGACCACTTTTGTCTTCGAGTAATTCCCAAAAGCTACAGTTTTACATCTACTTGCGTTACTCACCTACTGGTAAACTTAGAATTCACGCATTTCTTTAAAACATTATTTGGATGCATAAGGAATGTCAAGAATGTTTTTCTAGGAATGGCATCAGTATTATAAAAAGAAGCGATCTGATTCAGATTGTTTCCCCACTGTGCCCCACATTCTTTCTAAAGTTCAGATTGTCTTTTCATTTCTGTTGAGGCCCAGACATAACAGTAAAAAAGAGACGAAGCCATTGTTAGATTTATCTCTGCAGAGCAATGCAACATTTTGCCCTGGTATTATAGGAGTTTATACCAACAGGTATTATGGTATTAATCTAGTTAATGTTCTGTTTAGACATGCAGACAGACATTACTGGTGACAAAGTACTTTCCAGCATTAATAGCTAACTAAAATGCTACTACTCCACTTTTCCTCTCTCTGTTTGTTCAGATAGTGAATGCACGCGCGTTCCCGACAGTGAGAGAGGCAGTCGCGCTCCCGATGCAGAGCAGGTTTGAGTGCACGCACAACACAAACTGACAGTTTGAGTCACATCAGTGACGGAGAGCTGAAAGCAAACAAAATATTCGCCAAGTGTTTGTCCTCGACCATCCTTGAAGCCGTTTGAAGGTCTGTTTGGTTGGATTAACAAAGGGAACATTGTTTTTTTCATCGGGGTTTAATACCTCAGCTCTCCTGACACATTTTGGCGTCGCGATGTCTAATATATTTTCATACACTTGCTGGAACAGGTAAATTGCGGTCATACAACACTGACTGATTTAGAAACGACACAGTATCTACAGCCCGTCACACAAGGTGAGTTTAATTTGTTACTTTTCAGTGCTTTGCCGTGATTTCGTAAACAGATTTTAACTTCAAAATGTCTTGCCTTTAGTGTTTGTTTTGTAGTTAATTTGACTATGTCTTTGGCTTATGACCCGCTTTTATTTAGTTTGAATGGTGTTTGGTTATCCGAATTTCACCAAAATGGTGTTTGGTTATCAGTTTCACCAAAATACTACGTTATCATTTTGTTGCTGGTTAAAATATTAGGATTTAGGATCATGGGTGGGTTTTTTCTTGCGTTAACCAAGAGTACGTTTTACTGCTCTTTATAGGATATTAATATGGTGAAATTCAGTTGTATTTGCCAAAACGATTGCTTTATATTTATGGGTTATTGAAGAAACTTTTAATTCACCTGTTCAGGTGAGACGCAGAGTCAGTCAAAGAGACGCAAAGACCCGCCTCAGCAATTTGATTGGTGCGCTGTAACGGATTTGATGCTGCGATTGGCTCACACCGCTGTATGTTAAACTGAACGCGTTAAATTACAGGGATACACGGCTGTTGAGGTGATTGTACTTATTTAAAATCTACAACATTTCTTTTGGTTTGTAAATTGTCTTATAACCATTAATGTGACAAAAAAGTCTTATGTATTCTTATGAATTGCATTATGAATTATGATTTACAAAAAATGTCCGCGTTCTGTAAATGCAGTCTCCCCAGAATCATAGTTATATAGCTTCAGTTTGGTGAACATAAAATTGAAAGCCTGTCAATATAGCCATTACTTCGCCATACTTTGAGTGAAATCTGAGTGTTTTAGATCTTTAAAATGAAAACGACTGACCTTATGTAAGATCAATCTGTACTACAGTGGTCTGTGACTGAGTAATCTGATATCTGAGGAAAAGTATTGATTAAATAATAAAATCAGTGTAATGTGATCAAACAGGCACAACCTGTTAACAATCACCGGATAACAGTCTCAGTTCTGGTTGTTATTAAATAATTAATTTGGCTTAATATGGCTCTTGAAATCATTGCTCCGTTGGATCCTGACCCGTTGGCATCCTGGCTAGTCCAACTGGTCCATCCAATGGCATGAGTTTGGTACAGGACTGTCTGTTTGACTGACCAATGGCAGGAGGACTTATAAGAACAGACATATTTATGCAATTCCATTTAGCTTTAAAACAGTCACATAAGTTACACACTTCCCCTATATTTTTTTTGTGTTTACATTACAGGATTTCATTTTGATTTATTCTGGGTGAAACTGTTTACAAATGGCTAAAAGAGAAAATTGCTTGTGTGTGTATAATAACATGCAGAGGATACAAAGTGACTCTTTATGTGGTTGTTTGATTTTTTTTCACAACCTGATTAACTTTTACTTCTTTAAGGTTTTGAAACTGGAACTCGTATTCTTTAAAAGTCTTAATAATGATTAACAGAAAGGGTTGGACAAGCTCAGTGTAAAAATTCCTGTTTTACTTACTAATCTCAGCTCCCAGGAAGCAGGCCAGGGCTGGGCACACTTATACAAGCCAGTATGAGTGACAAATTAATGGCTGTGATATTGTTATGTTTTTGATGGTGTCACACCCCTGGGTGTGTAAAAGGAGGATACCATGTTGATGTCATAAAGCACTCAGCGCTTTCTCGCTGGGAGTCTTGCATGACTGTGTGCTCATTTATGCATTTTTGTGTGTGTTTGATCTCAGGTGCTGAAAACTATGGATCACCCCACCTTCAAATCCCACCTTTTTTATCTTCCACTATTTATCACTGTTTGCGTCATTTCCGGGTCACTGGCACAGACATCGCCCCCTAGGGGCTGCGGCAATGATGTGGATTCACTGTATTACAACCTTTGCGACCTGAGCGCGGCCTGGGGTGTCGTAGTGGAGTCATTCGCGTCCGCTGGTTTGGTGGCTGCTGTGGTTCTTATAATCGTGTTGCTGGCCAGCATTCCTTTCATCAAAAGCAGAAAATGGCGCAGTGGATTTGGGCTTCATGTGTTTTTCCTGATCTTCACGTTTGGACTGTTCGCCCTCACGTTTGCCTTCATCGTGGGGAAGAACTTTGCAACATGCGCATCTCGCCGCTTCCTGTTCGGCGTGCTGTTCGCTGGCTGCTTCTCCTGCCTCCTTATGCAAGCCGTGAGGTTGAACATACTGGCCAGGCGGAACTCTGGGCCCAGAGGTTGGGTTTGGTGCTTGGGGGCTCTGGGGCTCTGGCTGGTGGAGGTGATCATCAATACCGAATGGCTGATCATTACAATTGTACGGTACCCTATTAACATCAACGGAAGCCTGACTCCTGCCACAGCCGTTCCCTGTAACATCGCCAACCAAGATTTTGTCATGGCTCTTATATATGTGCTGAATCTGCTGTTAGCAGTTGTGGTAGCATCCATACCGATTTTGGCAGGTAAGCATAAGCGTTGGCACAAGGATGGAGCCCTTATCCTGGTCACAGGACTGTTGTCGGTGGGCATCTGGGTGGCGTGGATTGTCATGTATGTGTATGGGAACTCAAAGCATGGTGGGCCTACTTGGGATGACCCCACTTTGGCAATTGCATTGGTGTCAAATGCCTGGGTGTTTCTGCTGCTGCACACGGTGCCAGCAGCATGCAGCGTGAGTGAGGAAGATGAAGAAACAGCCACTGAGGAAGATATGTACCCTAGCAGAGGTTATGAGAACATTCTAAAGGAACAAAGTCCACAGAGCATATATATGGAGAATAAAGCCTTTTCTATGGATGAGCCCAACACAGGTAAATGCAAGATGTTGAATTTGTCTCGTCTGTTTCTCATATCTTTAGCAAGTATCAAACTTTATCAGCTGCTGCTTTTTAAGAAAGAACAGTACATTGAGACTCTATTGGTATCAGGCAATATTAGATGTTCAAAACGACCAGCCTCAATCTGATTAGGCTCATATTGAAATCAAATCATGTAATGGCTTTTACAATTCAATATTCTCTTTATCTGTGTCAGGTTTAAAAGGTGTTAACCAGTTGTCTGTGTTACTACAGCTGTGAATTTATAATGCTTTAATGATTAATCAGGCAGAAATCCCATTCTGTACATTTTGTCACAATTACCGTACATTACATTTTATTCCACTTAATGTTTTCTTATTGTTCACAACCATTATGAACACCATAGCAACTTCTTAGAAATAAAAAAACTAACTGCAAACAACTTTAATATGTTGTCAATATGCAAGCCACTGCTGGCTTTTCAGCAAAGCATAACTTACTGGTATCCACCCACATCACCTTAACATTCTTGAGTTTTGCCTGCGTAAGCATTTAAAAATCTAATGGAACCAGTTCTGAATGAGTTCTCAGTTTTCATCCCAAATATTGTGCTGCTTAAATATTGCTGTACAGTTGTACTTCACAATATTGTACAGTTACTGTTTGTAACCTTGCACATATTTTTTTTAATCAACAATCAAATTTTTTTTTTTTACTAACAGATACTAACTTATTAATTAACTAACCTAATATTGGCACAGATTATCAATGATGTTGAAATTGTTGCTTATAAATTTGAGTCACAATATATTTCACATAGACCCGAGAAGAGAAACTGATTTTGCTAGAAGACAAAGCAACAGAACATGTTAGAAACGGGACTGAATTTCACCAATAACTCCTGCTTACTCTGCTGAATTTGATATGCTGATGCTTGAACCCGCTCAGTCAAATATCTGATCATTCTGCATGGAACACACTGTTCTCTGGTCCCCTCCTACTCTTTCCACTTTATCTCCTGTTTACACCTCTCTTTGTTTCTCCCTTGCTCTTTATATCTTTCTATGCATGCACCTGCTTGCACCTGTTGCCTTTGGCTAAACAGGCAAATATCATTGTTGCCTTTTGAAGTTTCCATACATTAGTTGTTTGTTCACGATTACTGAACATTAACGATACTGGACTGAAAATCTTTCTATTGTAACTCAACAATGTCCGGCCATATTTACTCAGCCAATCACTGATCCAGAGAATTGAAGTGAATCACCTATCAATAACATACCATGATGTTTAACATTTCGTCATGTTTATCAATATTTACATAGCCATTGTGGTTTTGTAAAGTAAAAGGAATGCTTTGAACACTGAGTCGCTTTCCCCATCGCGGGCGACGTGCGTTAAACAGTGTTTGAAATTGAAGCATACCTCATTAGTCAATAAATACCGCACGAAATGGAAGACAATCTTTCCCACCCTGCCATGAGTAAATACGATTACACCCTGCTCTTATCTAGCTCTCAGTAGAGACCCTGGAGCATGTGTTTACATTAGCCGGTCTCCACGGAGACCAAGGTGTGGCAATAGTGGCATCGGTGTTTGGTATTTCAGAGAGGACATTTCTACCCCACTGCATCAGCCCAGTCTTATCAAACCCAACTGATAAAACCTCTGCTTGTCAAATACTTTATAGTCTGGTGTTAAATCTGGGGTGTAATAGATCTTTAGGTGCATACAATTGCATACAAATTCCCTGTAGTTTCTGATTGTATTTTAATAAATAAAAATAATTATATTGTTGCTTAAACACCACTGATGAAAGACCGTTCTATATGTATGTGTGTATGTGCGTGTATAAATATTATATATATTATATATTATAAAATATGTGTGTGGTGTGTGTGCATGTCTACACGTGTGTGTATGTACTGTATGTAAATCCAATTATCCAATGGATCTGTTTTGTAAACAAACAAGATATGTTATTAACATTTGTTAACATTTGTCTTTGTAAACTTGTTTGTTTGTTTGTTTGTTTAGGTAATAAGCCCTTGTCCCCATACAGTGGCTATAATGGTCAAATCCGAAGTTGTGTGTATCAGCCAACAGAGCTGGCCATCATCACCAAAGGATCAGGAAATGTGAGTGCGGATATTTTACTACTGTTTTGACTATGCATACAGCCACCAAGACTTGTGGCCACTGTGCACATACAAAAATAAAACAAAGGCACCAGTTAAGGTCCATAGAAAGAAACATGTAGAAACATCTTTCAGTTTCTGTTTTGTAATATTTATGTGCTTTTTCCTTGTGTGTTTATCTTGTCTGCTGTCTGTTTGGACCTGTGTTTTTGGCTGTTACAACAGGGAGAATCATATGACAATATAATTCCACGAGCATCCACAGGCACTCCGCGAGACCCCAGTGGTCGCCCCAGCCCCTCAACACAAGTTGATGATATGAGACAAATATACACAAATGTATGTTTGAGAGCATCTCATGTTTGTTTATTTGCTTTGGGTCTTTTTAGTTTATTTCCTTCTTTCTTGCCTGTCTTTCATGCATGCAGCTATTTGCTTACAATTTAGGTTTGCTGGGTTTAACCAACGTGCCATTATTATGGTAAGTGTGGAAAAACCCAGCAGAAATAATTAAATGTTTTGTAGCTTGCAGACTTGTTTTAAGGTTTTCCATTCACAAGGGTAAATCTCGCAAACCTGTCAGGAACATGTCTGAATCCCAAAATCTAATCTAAAAAATCTAAAAAAAGTAGCTTATCTTAAAGCTGCAATCCGTAACTTTGGCATCTCTGTCACCATCTTTGTTTGAAACAAAATTGCGGGTTACTTTACGTCCCTTTTTACGTATGTATAAAACAAATGAAACTCACATTTTCCAGGTAAACGGACCAACTTCTCAAATTATAAAACATTATTATAAAATTACCATTGTGAATTGGGGTCAGTAAAATAGTTTTGAACACTGATGTTACATACATGTTTATTGTTAACCAGAAAAAAAGTTACGGATTGCAGCTTTAAAGAAAATAAAGTTTTTTCATCTGGACCAGTAAGGTTTATATTTTCATAACAGTTAAGCACATAATCCACCAGTTCGCATTAACAGAATGCAAAAACTGTCATTTGTGTTACTGTAATGCGGAAATAATTGAGTGATTGAACTAGTGATGCTGTGTCAGGATCTATGAATGGCTTGACATTATACACTGAGGTGGGGAGAGTGTTTCCACATAGGAAAAATTACATCAATTTGTTCTTGGAAAAAATGAAGTATTGTACAGAATCTTAATGGTCCTAAAAAGTAGTTTACTTGTACAGATCATGTACATACTGTACGATATACAGATAACTGTTAATTTTCCATAAATTACAATAAAAATTAGGCAGCTACTGTATTCACACACGCTAAAGTCACTCAGCCACCTGCCCTTGAACATTTCTTTTTTTTCTGTCCTTTCGGATACCTGGGTCCTCTGGCTCCTCTCTTCATTACATTTCCTGGGAATTCTTCTGGCCCTTTGCCCTGTCATTCATTCTCACAAGATCTGCTTTCATTCCTAGAATGCACTGGTGACTCTGTAACCTTCTGTCTGGGACGGTGGAATTTAAAGCTTCTCATGGACTTTTGTCTTTTGTGACTGTTAATCATGATTGTTTTCATTATTTTCTTTTTTTTGTAAGGTATGAGGTGGTGGAAGAAGAAATCAGATCTAATAAACTGAACTGTATGTTTTCTGTCTTTTCATTTCAAATATAATTTCAGTGTGTCTCGCCTCACTTTCACAAAGGCACCTGTGTGCCGACTTATTTCCTCTTCCTGTCAAAGATACTGTTACAAAATTACTTTTCACACAATTATTCATTTTATTTATTTGTAGTTTTTTAAATAAAATTATCTGTGTTATTTAGTTAAGAGCTGTTTTTACATTTCAATGTTTTTTTTTCCCCCCACTGTAGGGAAATTTCCAAAGAAGACCCCAGTGATCATCTCACGCCAGCTTTCGTTTCTCCTTTCCCGTGTTTGTAATTAAGATTTCCTGATTTCTTTGGCCGTGCACAGCTGCGTGGATCAGCTGCTGTAAACAGCTGGGAAACAATTAGTAATTTTGCCCTGTTGAAAGACATTTATGTTTGGATTGTCTCATGGTGAGCTGATCTAAACTGGAGACGTAATAATGCGTCACTTTATTGTTCCTGGGACACAGAAAGTTATTGGTTGTGCAGTGATTCTATAGACTACTGCAATGCTACTGGCTGTGTTTATTGTGAGGAAAAAAGCACAAACCAACAAAGGACTTTAAAGTGAACTGGCTCTAATTCCCTGTTAATCATCCTATATAAGGACAACTGCTGCTTCTACCATTTGTATATTGTAAACACTGAAATTATGTGTAGTGATGCCATACAAATGCATAAGTCTTAATTTAAATATATTAACAGTGTGCAGTCACAATCATTTTGTTGCAGCATTTATGTAAAAACAAGATTTAATTATTTTCCCTACTTTGTACTTATTGTCAGTGTAAAATATTCTATTAGTTCTATTCCATGTAGATATGGATATTAAATTTATTTCAACATATTAAACTAAACTAGAAATCTTTATGAACGTAACTTGTTTAATGTTCGTAGTATCGAAATAAAACACTCAAAACAGCTTTTGTGGAAAACAGTATTTTAAAATGTTGAACTTGGCAGTTTAGGATATTACTGCGAGAATTATTGTGCGTTTGACTCGATCACAGGGTCACTATAATTATTCGATGAAACTACGAACGCTATGAAACTTCCATTAAGGAAGTCTGTTGAATGGAAAATTCCTTGTACTGTAACCAGTGATGAGATTTACATACAGCTGATAAGATGCTCTGTAATATGTCAGGATGAGCTAGAGAAGCAGATGGAAGGTTGCCATTGCGTCATCGCCACAGCTCATGATCAAAGCACAGAAGATATCTTGTTACGTGTCATAGAAATATAAATGAAGTCAGTCTGATTGAACCCTTAAATGTTGTAATGATGATTTTAGGGCTCTTTAATAAACATTATTATTGTACCTTTTAATTTACCTTTAGGTATCTTACTGCAGTTCAGTTGTAGACTTTGTAGTTTAGTTAGGAGCTTATAACAGGTTGCTTCTTGGGAATGAATGTTGAACAATTACAAGCATAGCTTTGGGACACCATCCAATTATAAAGTATTTAAGAAAGAGCCAGCCCACATCATGTTGACACAATGTTCTTTCTAGGGTTTTATAATCTTAAGCTTTTAACAAAGAAGCCAGTAACAAAGTAAGGAGGGGTTGCTGTTTGGTCTTAAGCAACCTGACTCATAATTTTCTCATGAAACTTGATTTTGGGTGCGTTTTGCATATCTAGACTGTCTCTGATGACCTTCATTAGTCTGCTTGGATCTGTTCCCCTCAGCCTGTCCCGACTGTGTATCAAATGTTAAGCACTGCCGGTAAAATCTCAAAGCTGAATCTATAGGTAATGTGATAAGCATTTTCTACTTTGAGAACACTGTGTGCTGGGTATTTAAGAAGACAGCTTGCATAATACCTGCTCCTTAGGACACAAGTATCTTATATGCCTCCAGATTATAAATAGTTTGGGGCTGTTGCAGACATTTGGCGCTTCAAATAAGTGTGTAGCTGTTATGGGTGTATCACTTTTTCACATTTCTGCCCACAGAACATGGCTGAATTAGGCAACATATATTTTTGCAAATGACGTGTCTGCAGTCTACATGGGAACAAAGAACACTTATTGTAACAGTTTTGTAGTTCTCAAACCAAGAAAGCTGATCTTAATGACTTCATAACTAACCTGTCTTTAGTGTGATGCCTAAATGTTTATATACATAATTTTCTGTGGAAGTCTTTATTTGGAAAAATGTTTCTCTCCTTCACAGCTACTAGAATGTCCTGTGTACATATAAACAGCATGTTATGAATAAATAAACATGTATTTCCTTTAAATCTCTTCTGGAAAAACTGGATGTTTTAAATGTAAACTGACATTCTTAATTCAGGATATATTTATACTGAACAGGAACTAAACTCTAGCTGAAACTAGATCCTTGTTTACAAACAAATTCTAATAACCATTATATGAGGCATTCATGCATACCCAGATTTTAGCATGCACACAATCAACTGCCTGTTCTGATACAGGTGGGGACGTTCTTTAAAAGGAGACCAGTGAGGTCAGTTATCTGGTTTACTTTAATGCTTATCCATATTGACTCACCCATAAAAGATATTCCCCTCACCTGTATCATCCAATATTGTACAACCAGCATTTATCTCGGGATAAGTGACCCTTGTTTTTTTGTTACTTCTATCAATGTGTTTGCAGTATCAGGAGGTTAAACTGATACTGAGAAACAAAGATGGTGTAAAATTTAACCAGATTGCCATGTCATGTTTGCTAAGTTTCTTTGACGCATGTTTAAAGCTGTCGAACATCGAAACCCAGTAAACCAGAATTAATTCATGGGTAAACTCAACTTCACCTCACAGTTTCTCAACTACACGCCCAGGGACTAATTTATAAACTGGTTTCAAGCTGGAAGGAGCTGGATAAACAGAAGCTGGTATTTTTAAAGTGATATTTATGTCAGCCGTTAATATTAAATTGGTCTTTGGTAAACAACAAGCTGACAGAACAAATATGCTGGAGTGAAATGTTGGCCACTATTAAGTGTTTGTTTATTGTATTTAAACTATTGCAATTAAAGGTTACAAATGTCAATATGACCTGTTTCAAGGAGGTACAAGGGTCTCCAATATACAGCATTATATTCAACTGGTATAGCCTGTGACATCTCAGACAAACATCTTCAGTATAGTTAAAGCAGTGCTGTACAAGGTCACTTGGTACTGTAGTGTGTTGTAAATTGTTTTAGAAGATTATGCTTAATTTGGTCTCTTTCACAATTACAAATGCCTTCCACAAATAACATTTAATAAAACACAAATCCCATAATCTTATAGTAAGAACTAGATGTTACTGTAAATAAATTATAATCATAAGTCTTAATAGAAATATTGTTTCTATTATATAATATGTGGCACATTTTTCATGGGTTCAATATAGCTCAAGTATCAATAACGAATAAAAATAACTATATTCAGAAAGAAAAGCAATTTTAAAATCAAAACTTTCAAGCCTAATTTGTTTACATTCTATTTCTGGAATGTGGCATAGATTATTTATCTCTCCTTATATTTTAAAGAAAGTAATCCCAAACTTTTTCAATCCCCACAAGGAATGACTCCTCATTTGATGTTAATTGGACCGTTCTCATGACTCCACAGTGTTGTTTGCCAGGTTGCCCTTGCAGTTTCTCTGCTGGGATTCAATTTGTTGTACCTTGTGACTTCTCATTACACACAACAGCCTCACGACACAGGAAGCGGTTGCGCAATTATTATTAGCTGTGACTTTATTAGCTGAGCATGGCTCACACTTTAAAACATACTATGCAAATAATAACATGAGAAGACTTTACAGTATATTTACATATACTGTATATATGTTTTTCTGTATATACGGTTTAATGCCTACAGTTATATTAGCATAAAAAAAATGTGGATGAAATGAAAGCATCTTTTTTATTAGAACACAAATTAATTCTAACAGCTGTTCTCCACTTATGAACCAGAAGATAGTGGACTGGCTCAACCTGTCACAAGGGTGTCATTCTGTAACTGTCTCCAACAGCCTGCCAGGAAAAAGGCGAACAGTATCGGCTTTGTATGAGCTGGACAAAGCTGGACCTGTGTGAAAGCAGGTTAATGTTCATCCACAGGTTCGAGAGGACATCTGAAGGACCTTCTCACACACTATCAAAACCCACCACTAGATTCTGTGTTTTCTTGTAACCCATCTGTAAAATTTGAACGCTCAACAAACCTTCATGAAACGCAAGTGTTTGCATGTAGCATAGACATGATGGAGCCAATTAAAACAAAGCATCTTAATATAAACTATTACAACAACCGGCAGTACACAGAAATTTAATTTGTTAGAACAGACCTCAGATACATGCTATGTACTTTAAAAGTGGGGTGTGATATGCTATTTATAACACATTAAATGCGTACAGTGCAGACAACTGTCAACTTCTCAGAACTACTAAAGAATTGTTGACACATGGTACAGTGTGTGTGGGTGGCAGCAAGAGTGTAATGACTTATGAAAGAACCAGGTTGTGGTGCATGATAAACGGACCCCAGAGGGGTCCAGCTGTTGTGTTACAGGTGCTACAGAATGAGCCTGTCTCACCATGTTAGTTCAGAAAGAGTAAGACGCTCTTCTTACTATTAACAAATTAAAAATAGCGCAACAAACAAGCCGAGCAGAAGTGAAGGTCGTGCCAAAACCTTTTACATTGTTTACTTTTTGTGACATCATCCCTTTGAGTAACATTTACAGGTCTTTTCAGGAAATGTTTGACTGACTACTGAACTCTGTTTTTATATTTGACAGATTGTGTAATGCTAAATACATTTTAATAAAAAAAGCTATTTGTATTTAAATGTTTGTTTTTAATCGCTACGTGAGTCAATTTGGTTTTATTACGAGGGTCTATTACGATTTTAATTGGTCAATTGGTTCATATTACCATGGGTTTGTCTCCTTGTGTACACACATAATGTATCGATAAAAATAATTCAGCACTTTTATACTGCAGCACATTGATGCTACTTGAATACACAAATAATACCAATTTCTGAGAATGACTCTTACATACTCAAAAATATCAGATTATACATTGACAGTGGTAACAATGATAACAATCTATCCACATTGATGTGTTTTACATGTTAATAATGCTAATGGTTATTTGAAATAATGTATCATTTGTGTTCTCTTTGGGACAGTGAGTACAGTCAGTCCAATAGCAGAGCAGGGAGGCATTAGAGAACTATGAGGCAGGAATGTGCAGACCTTGTCAGAAAGCAGGCCAGGGCTTATTGTTCTGTGGAGAGTGGTTCTATGGATGGGATTAGGGTATTTAAAACGCCTCATTCTTTAAAGTCTGATTTAGGCCTGAATGAATGACCCCTGTGTTTGTGTATGTGTGACTCTGTGTTAGCTAAAGCTGCCAATGCTTTGTTTTTACATTAGTCTCAGTGTCCGACTCATAAAGTGGAAGATATGGAGAATCCATGGCTGTCATGGCAACACATTTAAAAGATATTCAACAACAACTTGGTACCCAAAACCACCATTCTGGGGACGTCTTAACACACATCCTAAAACACTATAAAAATATAGTAAACAAAGCTTTCTAAAAATGATAAAAATGCAGAAAGTTTTCTGTTAGGGTTAGGTAATAGTGTCCATAACTTGCTGGGTATAAAAACAATAATGGCTATGAAATGCCCCATTTAGATAGACAAGTAAATGTGTGGGTGTGTGGGGGATGTACGTTTGCAGGCGTATGTGCCTCTGGGCATGTGTATGCTTTTATTGATCTCTATTATTTACATGGGTATCGTGTGTGTGCATGTATTCAAGGATCTTCCTTGCTAAGGACACTCTCATGCCATATATATTTACTGATTCATAGTCTAAAATGCTTTTCAATGTTTCAGTTTAGGCCGCAGTCCATGTTCACATTCAAAGGCTTCTGTTTGAATTTACATACTTTATTTCCCTATCAATGATGTTATTGTCAGTTGGGAAACACCATTGCAAAATGTCATATGTAAATGTTCAACAATTTGGTGTCATCAAATTGTACGGTAGCTTAAAACAGCATATTGCCTAAAACAACATTTCATTATTTTGCTGTCTAAATGGAATGTAATTTATTTTATAATAAATATATTAGGTCATCTAGTACCGACACACCTGTTCATTTTTCAAGAAGTATATTCCAGCCACACCTGCATCCTTATGTTGATAGTGATGTGTATCAGACTCTGACTGATAAGACCGCAATGTACATGACTGTCCCCATAATGATAATGGTATCACTGAGGACTTATGTTCTGGGACCACCCAATGTTTACAACATATGACATAATAGCATTACATTTTTCTCAGGTTATCTTGTTTTGTTAGCTGTCTTTTTCATGAACACATCTGATGTCACATTAAGTTCACACCTAATAAAACATGAGTAAACTTGCCCAAAGAATGTTCCTTTCTAAAAGTTAGATATTCCCGGTTAATCATTTCAAAAGCATGCGTGTGAATTTAGACTTTCGCTAAAAAGCCAAGCCTTGCTTTATCCAAAGAGTAAAACTGGTTTGTTCATAAGTCTTTTAAATGAATCATCACTTACATCAGTGTATCATTCTAGACTAAATATGAGGAAAATGTCTACAAAATAGCTGAGACTGACTATCTATTATGCTAATATTACAGTAGTGTTTCGCATGCATGCAGAATTTATGGAGGTCTCAGGGGTGATGTGTTGTGTTTCTATGGATGTGCCTGTGAAACACACACTCCTGTGGGACAATCTCATGCATCACAGCAACCTGAATGACCACAACAAGCTTCTACGCCCATTCTGTGATAATAGTGTGGTTTGTCATAAAACATGATGATCTAGGGACTGCAAGTGATAATGTGGATTAAAACAAAATATTGTTTGGACTGTGGAAAATGGAAATACATTTAAGACAATAATACACTATAAAATACTGTGTCATTTTAATAAATACATTGTTGTTTGTGGTATTTCTGCTGCTCACCACTTATTACATATTACTAATACAATTTCTAATACAAGAGAAGGAGGAATAATATTTAAGTTTGTGACAATCAATTTTCTGCCAGTAAAAATTTCCATGCCTGGTGCAGCACTACAGTCCAGTACTGACATCTGCTGGACGTGCTCGATAGTGCCGGTGTTGTGACAGAGTCAAACCAACCCCGAGCTGACGCTGTCAGTACCGTCGTGTTTCCAGCAGATGGCAGTTAAAACACGGAAGGTGTTTTACACGGCAGGCCCATTTTTTACCCACCTACCTGGATTATACCCCTTTATTTCTTCTGTCTGAATACCCAAAAAAGTAGTAAAAGGGTCTGATACCCCTACATAAGTAATACTGTAAGTCTAAATCAACATATTATTCTATTAACTTGGAGAGCTTTAATATTTAGGAGGATTCTTTGGACAGGCCTGTTTTACCCTCTTGCATGGATTCTACCCCTATATTTATTCTGTTTGATACACATACACAAGTAATACCAAAAATGATGGCATTATACAATAGGGTTAAAAAATTCACTAGTGAAAATGCTTCACTCCATTTTAGACACTCCATTTTAGACTTACCGATATTAATTAACATTTGTTCAAAATTCTATTAAATTCTGCTTTGACTCAACTCAAATGTTAATCTGGGTCATATGTTTCCTGGACGGATCAGCTTGTGTAGCAATAAAACCCACATTGGCTGGATTTAAATAATCATCAGGACTGGCTAGCAGCATAGATTGGTCTTGGCATTGGCCAGCACTCGCACGAGTGGTTTCTATGACAACAGTCACACTGATCTGTGTACTTGTGAGTCAGCATATGAGGGCTAGATGCCACGTGCCGGGCTAAGACCCGGAATCAAGGTTATGATCTAGCTGCTTGAAGGATTTATGGTGAATGACGTGAATCAATTAGATATTCCACGAATGAGATGTGCAGACAATAGTGGGACCTGAAAGCTCTTTGTTAAACCATCTGTAAATCTGAGCACACAAGATTATAAATTCAACAATTCCTCTGTTTTATCTATAGGAATATTAAGTCTACTTTAAAATGTAAGTTAGTGTTTCTACAAGGGTTTTGTAGTAATGCTAGTAACATCAAATTAAAGGATCATTGATGTGATTGGTTGAGTGGGTCTAATAACTACTAGGAATATGTGTCTGGTCACGTGTGTTGTTGTTTGGGCTGGCTGTCATTGACGTCCCAGTAATCTCACGAGCTAGTTATGAATTATTTGTGACACGGACCCTAGTAAACCAGCATCTGTGTCATTGATTAAGTTCCTCTGTTGTGTCTCTTCATTATCCACAGACAGCTTGAGGGGCATGACTGACCCCATGACCTTCAACTGAGGGTGTGAGGGCAAATTCTGACCCACAGACAGAATC
>JAZGTK010008357.1:0-18370 GCA_036877625.1 Ambastaia sidthimunki
AAACATGAACATTTTTTGGACATTCATACATTTCTGAGAATCATCCAATAATCCAGAGATTACCATATTGTTCTGTTTTAATCTCCTCCACATACACGTATAGTGCACTTAAACATACTCAAGACACTAGCATCTAAACACTAGCATCTAAACATTCATTTATAATTGGGGGTTAAGACGGGGGCTCCAGGGTCTAAAGAGACTTTTAAGTGGAACCCAGAAAGTAATAACCAGGGTGTAAGTGTGAACCTTCTGTGCAGACCACAAGTGCTGAGCTCATCTGCAGAAGAACAGCTGAAGTTACTGAGAGGATGAACCTCAATTAGCTGGTCAGCCTCTTTTGTTCCTCAGACCTCCATCATGGTGCTTTTCAAGAGGATTAAACAGTCGTTGACAATATGACACTATGTGTTTTTAACTCTCCCATTTCAAATACAATATAAAATAAAAATTGTCCCTCAAAATCAAAGCTCAGTCAATCCATGATGTACATATAAACTATAAAGTGGTGTTTACAACACGAAATCTTTCTTGCAGAGATTGAATTAGAGAATAAATGTAACTCTGGTTATTAGCTCTTCTGTAAATCTACGTAATTATTTGAATTAAACAGGAAAGAGGGCTGTTGACATACAGCATTCCAGTCCTGAGGACACAGAGATCCTGCTTTTATCTTTCCTCACTTTAAAGAAAGCCTGTAACACTGAGTGAGTTACATAGTCAAATAAACATCTGCATGTGGTTAATTCATCCAAAACAAACACAGCGTTTGCTTGTGCAAACTACAGGTGCTGATAGTCAACAAAACATTGAGCAAAACCCACATTACTGCTGTGACACAAAATGCCTGTTCACCTCTTCACTGCATAACAGTCACCGTGGAGTGTATTGTTGTGTTAGGGAGTAAGTCTTCTATGAGGAATGAGTGGCTTTGTTTTAAAATATTGTGCCTTTAATGTGCTCTGTTATGTAATAACCAATTAATGAAAGCAATAAGACACTCAGGGTGCTATATGGTAAATATACTTTGTGTCTAACAATGTCCTATAGCTGTGAGTATATGCTGGATATAACATAGATAGATTACATTTATTTTATATTTATTTCTCTTTTCCACTCTTTTTCCTGGAAATCACAATTTAGAAATTCCCTAATATTTCCAGATTTTTCGGAAATTGTGTTCACAATTAGCAGGAAATAGCAGCCATTCCAAACACCTTAGAAACCACATAGCAACGTCCTGGCAGACACCCTCAACACACTAGCTTTGTAATTGCTATAAAACCTGTTTTATACATTACAGAAATGTTAAGACCTGACATTTGGGACAGAATGACATTAGAGTAACTCAGTAAAACTGTAACATTTCTGTAAGGAAAAATCTCCTGATATCATTCACAGTATAAATGTTTCTTTAGCACAGAATAAAGAGATCATCAGGTGCTATTAGCAGTTATAGTCAATGATATGACACTCTTCTGCACCTGGATTTAGGTCACTGTGCCTCTGAGCGTCTTTTGAAAAGTCATCTGTGAGAAAGCAGGATGGGTCTGATCCTCTTAGCAGAAAAGAGCTTCTGGAAAATTGCCCCATCCATCAGAATTACACCTACTGGAGAGCTGTATGAGAGACTTTCCCCTTCCCTGAACTCTTCCAGACCTTGAAAATGAAAGGACTAAAATTGACCTGAAATCCCTCCAGGGAAAATAGAGGGATTAGGAATATTGTCCCTGTTCAGGTGAGAACAGTTAAAGATTTTATGGTGGGTTTTAGGACACTTCCACTGCATCAGTGCTCTTGATTTGTTACCCTGGCAACCACACGCAGCATCATCCTTCCTCAATCTCAGCATCATGTGTTAACAGCTGAAGCTGTTTTGAGAAAGTGTCAGTAAATCTGGAGAAGCAGCAAAATGCAGCTAATAAAACTCACTCACTGATAAAATCTCACCCCTCGTGATAACAACTCAGATCAGTGCTTTGCTTCATACAAAATCTTTCTCACAACAAATATTTATGCTTATTGTAAACAGGTGAATACACACTTTTTGTTATTATTTGTTGTTTTCAGATTTGGTTATAGAAACAGAATGTATTGCAGGTCATCAGTTAGTAACATAAGCAATTCAACTACAATATTATATAATATATATACAACTATAATATATATAATATTTAGGCAATGTGAGTATTTACTATTATATTTCACATTTTACCCAATAGGCCTTTTCTTTCACTCCATGTAAGATTTCTTGCTCAATGAATTGTTTGTTCTTATGCAAATCCTTTAATGTACTGAACACAGAAACAATTCATTTAATATAACGTTCAGTCAGCCAGCTGTCAATCATGTTAACATGTTTGATAAATGTAAACAACCTGTAACCAACATTTCCTGAGAATTCTAATACATACACTGTGAATCCCAACCGCACGTTAGTGAATGTGACCGTTTGACCTTTATTCTGCAACCAGCTATGTTTAAAATATAGCTTTACTGTAATGAACTTCAGTGGGGAATAAAGTTAAGCAGTCTGGCACATCACTGCAGAAATACAGGTGTCCTGCTTCACTAACATTATTTTAGTTCAGTGTCGGGTGGATAAGAAAACATTATGTCTTACCGCAGATGACTACATGAATGTATGTTAGTGTGGATTAATTAAAGCTGTTGACTTTCTGTTTAAACTCTCATATGCTCTCAAATGTAATGCGTTTCAATGGGCAGGATGATAATATAGGTACTCAGTATAAACCATTAGACATCAAAGTACATGATACTAACCTATCCAATATTTCCAGCTGTGGGAAACGAAACAGAAACTAAAGCCTCTGTGAAACTGATTACTGAACACAACATGCCAAACATATTCACACGTTCATTGCATGTGTACAGAAATTGCCCTTCATATAATTTTGTTTATAAAATATTCTCACTTTTAGTTTTAATCACCTTTAAAATGAACTCTGGTGATAAAACCACTATAACTGCATCAGGTGACGGTCCTGTAAGAAGTCTTTGAGAAATTCACTCTCACCAGCAGGAGATTGTAACTGGAGTTCTGCAGTTATTTGTGATTTGAAAAGCATGTGCACATAATGACTGATTGTGCTCCTCACTGCCTCACACTCATTTGTGCTCTTGTTCTCTGTTTGCATGTATGGTTGTATTGACTGTTGATCAACAGATGCTGTAGATTTGAATAATTGCTCTGTTAGCATGTTGTCTTGTGTTCACAGAAGTTTGCAGGGAATTATTATACACGATGAGTCTGATTTAAAGCAGAGTTTTGTTTTGTGATGCAAATATTAGCAATTTTAATAGCAAATTTTAATAGCAAATGTTAATTGCATTGCACAAAATGTTGTGTTATACAAAGCTGATGACTTTGTATACATATGATAGGTCTGGATTTTATTTTTAAATAATTAACAAAATAGTACATATAAAATAATTTCCATGAATTAATACATTTTTCTTTGATAAAATAACAA
Organism: Ambastaia sidthimunki; assembly: GCA_036877625.1. NCBI lineage: Eukaryota > Metazoa > Chordata > Actinopteri > Cypriniformes > Botiidae > Ambastaia > Ambastaia sidthimunki. The sequence continues at coordinate 3,495 of JAZGTK010008357.1, forward strand.
GAAACTGTGTTGTGATTAATGATAATGATGTCATCAGTAATTGATGAGAGAAGTTCACATCACATGTACATTATAATTGTATGTGGCATGTTAAAATCTGTAAAAGCGCTCTGATGTAACAAGTATGTTGACATCACTAAGAATCACAGGTATCATCAGTTTTATTCACTAGCTCAGATCACTGCAGACAGATTCATTATATAGCGCAAATCTGTCACTGTCAGACTGTCACAGGGTTTGGTCTTTCTCCTCAGACCTTTACAGAGCCGACAAGCTAATGATCCAATTACTCCAAATTCTACATGTTTAAATAAAACAAAATGGAGACAGTAAAGCCACAAGTTTGTAATGTTGTTTGTAACCAATCTTGATTGGTTTGGTTCATGTTTTTGAACATCTGTCATGAGATTTACACCCCACTGCTTGTGTTCATGGCCAGTTTGGCTTTCAGATCTGCTGACCAGAACAAGAAGAGAGAGACACACTCTCAAATCCCATTCAAATCCCAGTGTTGTAAAAGAAGTGCTGTGAAAGAGTGAGACAGGACATCATCTCTCTCTAACGTTGCTGAAGTGCAAAAAAAATATCATTCACACATTCTCTCAGCTAATACTCACACTCTCACCTTCATCACCTCCTCTCACAATCTCTCCTCTTCCTCTCACTGCTGTTGATCATCACCATCATCACACACACACACACACACACACCTGCACTGGATGTTCTTCACACAGTTTCTTTCAACACGTGTCTCAACATGAAAATGCCACAAAAAGAGACACAATTGGTCGACTCTCTTTCTAATACTTTTAAACCATCTGTGCCGGCAACAATAACAATCTAATCATTATTCATTATTTATATACATATACATTATTTATAAACTTCTTACAGTGTTACATTGTAAAAAAACAGCTTTAATGAAAAATAAAACAAAAAATAGTAAAATGTTTAAACATACAACACTGAAAAAAGAATAAATGGTATTATTGCAAATGTTATCATTCAGACATATATTGGTAAAACTAAATAGGGATGATAAGATTTGAATAAATGGACGTGCATCAGAAACACTGTCACTGCATGAGAAGACTCGTACCTCTCTCAGTCATGTGTTTTTGTTACAGCACACGGAAACAAAATACTCTTTGGAAAAATAATATTTTGTTAGATACGTCATTCCCTCTAACAGTAACATTATTCAGAATTGAGCTGAATGTCAACTGTTAGTTCTTATCAGACAGACTCAGGGCTGACTGTAAAATCTCTGTCTTTAATTAAGGGTGACAGAATAAAAGCTCCTCTGATACTCATAGCAGCAGCTTTAATAGTTTGTGGTGGAGAATATCAATAGCTGTTTTATTAAACTGCTGCTCTGCTGGCCCTGTGCTATTGTCTCACTTCACCATCTGATATGTCTGGAGGCTGTGAGCCGTTTCTTCAGCAGCTCTCATATCATCAGCTGTTTCATTGTGTGATGGAGACAGTATGATCTCAGAGCAGCAACCTGCTGGAAGAAGAACACTGATGAAGCTCCTCACACATCCTCCTGCAGAACTTCAGAACGGTGTCTGTAATCCCTCAAAAGTGGCCTGACTCATGACGTTTCGTGATTCTATAGAACAACAAGCAAACAGCTTTTGATACAAGGCAAAGTGTGATGAAAGTATATTTCACAGACTCTACATATGCTGCACCTTTATAGATAAACAATATTTGCAGATTTGCAGAAGTTCTCAGGGCAAGCAAAAAGCTCACCTCTCAAATGAGTCCAATCAAACAAACTGAATGAAAACACAATTTGTGCTCATGCTGATTGAAGAACCCTTTAATGATCTAAATGTAGAATAACAACCAGTTTGAGTTCCATTTTCAAGTTTTTGTCTTCACTATTCAAACAGTTTCACTAAATAATACATAGAACCTTCCATGAATAGCGTACAAAATGGGGCTTAAAACATTTAAAAAAAGATCGATTGGATTTTTTTCTAAATGATGAATAAAAAGCACTTAACCTTCAGAAAAATGCTCATTGACCTCAGACTAAATTATTATATTAAATTGCTACATTATATGTGCTGCTTTATTTTATATGCTCGAATTCAGGGTAAAAACCTGATTTGTGTGATTTTGTTATTTTATAGTCTTTGTATTAGGTTTCTGTTCGTCTAATGGCTGATTTCTTACCTACACTGTGGCACTGTTACACATGAAGAAAATACAGCAGATAAATTGGAGGACAAAACAAACTTTATGTCCAGAGGGAATGACTACAGAGTCACGGTGCTTAGATATAAGAAGATAGTAATGCAAACTATAAGAAAGTCATCTTAATACAAAGGTAACAATATATGGCACATTGTGTTCAAGATAGAGCTGCGTTTGTGTCTTAAATGTATAAATCAAAAACACTTAAAGTATTAAACCCATTTAGTTTAAACCTGTAGAATCATCAGATTTATTGTGTCCTTTTGTTCCTTAATAGCACAAGAAATGCAGTTTTGTTTCCTCCACACAAACAAGACTGAATGACAAGACTGACTTATTTTCACTTGAAATATTAGTGTTCTTACATTCAGCGTCTTCTAAAAGGATATTTCTGACATAAAAACACTTTTCATAAGCTCTGTTACATTACAGAGTTGGTATTGAGGTCTGGTTCTGTCATATAAATGGTCTGGGATCTTTTTTTAAGCAGAATTTAATGATCTCAACTGAAATTATTTTGAAAAACACATGCACACAGCTACCAGCATCCACTGGAGGGCCACATTGACTTTTGTTGTTATGAAATAACTCTACAACTTCAAAACTGTAATTAAATGTTGAGAACTGAACTCAGGCTGATGTTTCAGGGCTTAAATGTACTGTTAACACTCTGCTCTACGGTTCATTAGTTACAGTAAACTATTGAAAGTGGGAACTGATAAATAACTAGTTTGGGTTTCCTGCTGGGACAGATATGCTGGTTAAGTACAAACACTCTCTGCTTATTTTTGTGAGGGTGTTAACATTTTAAATGGCTTTGCTATTTACTGCAATTCATAAATTGTACTATGATTCATACAGAGGGGTGTTCACACATATCATTGCTGAAAGTGTGTAACTGGTGGGACACTGATGACAAGCTTTAAAAGGAGGACAGGCAGTTTTGAGGAGGCAAGCAATAATAAACAAACTTTGAAAGCATAAAGATCCCACCCCTCCTTCACAGAAATGCCTCAGTGGTTTTGTATTCATACAATGTAACTGAATGGTGCCACTGTTGTTTAGTTACCAACATACTTCAAATTATCTCCTGAGGAATATGTGTTCCACAAAAGCAGAAAGTCATGTAGGTTTGGAATGACATGAGTGTGAGTAAATGATGGGTGAACTGTTCCTTTAAGTGTGAACAGTTAGTTTCAACAGCTGCTGCTCATAATGAGCCTCAGGCACTGGGTCACCTCGGGTGTCTCATCACCCTCTTCTGTATATTCCACATCATTATAGTTACTCTGTGTGACGGGTTACATGACACATCAGCCAGTAATCTTAATGCTGCTTTTACCACTCTGAACTACACTGATACAGCTTCAGCTTTTTCCAAACTTCTGTTTGGGTTCAGTCCAAGATGTTTAATGTTTAAGGGTGTTGAAGTTTAATATTAAAAATCACAATCCACACACACAATTAAGATGCATTCAAACATTGACTGCCATTATACTGAAGGTTAATTTTCATTACATTCTCATTACTGTTTACTGTACTAAATTAAAGACAGATCAACAAATATTACCATGATGTCAAACAGTTTAAATGTTATTGATGTTTTTTGGATTTTGGAGTGAAATATGATCCAGAGATGTTGCTGACAGGTTTTGTACATCTACAGTAGATGTTTTGGCATTGATTGCCCCGAGTTAATTGTTGGAAGCTAAAATGCTTAAAAAACGATGAGCAGACTTTTTCCTGCCGGGAGTTTGACATGAAAAGGTTGAGAAAGAACAGAAAACACTGACCCTACTAGTGATCCTGTGAAATTACGGCCCCCATAGCAACCTTAAATTCTAGTGAACAAGACAGTAAAACCATTAATATTACCTGAAACAGGGTTAAAGAAAACTCATGTTTGCTGTCTTACGAAACAAACAGCATCATCTGTAGTAATCAGCAACATCTGTAACCTTCACAAATCTCATCAGACTGGTGCTCGGTGATGTGATCATTTAAGAAATCACACATCTGTGTGTGTATATTCTGTTAGTCTGATAAACACTGTTATTATGTAACCAGTTTCCACCGATTTACACACCACATAGCTTGTTCCAGCTGGCATCTGTTACAATCACACTGTTACAAAAACATATGTGACTTTATTAACTAGTTGCTTTTCTTTAGTTCACTCAGTTTCTTCCTCCCATGTGTTACCTGAATTAATTTCGTAGTTAATTTCAAACTCCAATTTTAGATTTGCATATATTGTAGCCAACATCAACACCATGAATGCTAACTGCATTTAAATCAGACGCATCTGAATTTAAAATAATGTTATAGAAATGTAATATGTTATGAAAATTCACTCTCTCGTGTGCAGTCAGGTTGCAGACACTAATTTCTTTTGTCATTTTACTTTAGTTTTAGTAAAGGAGCCCTAAAGGCCACTGGAATATGGAACAACAAAGAGAATCAATGTCTCTTTTTAAATCTTGTTTAAAAATAATTTATGTAGATGTGCATTTATTATGTGTTCTGATTATTTCTTAATTAAAACCTCAATGATAATAACTTAATAATTCTCAATGTTTTTACTAGTTGGCATTTTGACAGTGTTTGACTGTAGAGTTAAAGTCAGTAGTGTTGATGCTTGTGCTTTATGGTCCATGGCAAACTCCATGTTATGTTTTGATGAAAACATTTACTAAACTCTGGTAATTTACCACAGGAATATAGTGTTTTTACATTTACTGCTACTGTAGCGCCACCTATTGCTCAATTGACAAAAATCACTCACTCAGTTTTGCAGTCCTCTGATTTTCTTAATGGAACATGACAAACCTAGAACTAGTTTGTATATATGTATGTTTATTGAAATAATCTCAAATATCTCAAAGAGCAATTTAATTGAATGGTTCTAGAGACGAAGTCTCTAAGATCTAACATATGAAATCAATATTTGGTGTGTGAGCAAAACACCCTGTGATTTACAATTATTAACTCACCCCAAAAAACGTGATTGCGCCCCCGGTGGCCGATTTCTTTCAAGAGTGTATTATTTATTTCTAACAAGACTTTATTGGCTGATCCATACATATAGAAATATGGTTTCAGAGATTTGCACTTTAAAAGCACCGCTGTTAAAATAAAATAAAACTGCTGTTTCAGGATCATATGGCAAAAATATCCAAATCAAAAATGTGTTCAACAGGCTTCCGGATGTCGATCTCTCATCTCAACAAGTCTAGTGAATGCATGACAGAACTTTTATTGTTATTTTAAATAATCCTGACTGAATGACACTGACACCTAATGTAAAGGTTGTTGACTGTACATCATATTACATTACACACATATATCATGAAAGTACCGGCATTCTTTTTTTCACTTCAAGCTATTTTATAAACTACTTGTTATTAACTTTGATCTGACATACATGGAGGCACATTTTTAGAATTCCCACAATGGTGTCCAACATTTAAATTTGAATGAATTATTATCACTTATGATAAAGTGGCTATTGTACATAATGAAGCGTGTAAGCAATGCAGAGGAATTTCATGAAGCAAAACGAAGACAATTAAGCAGAAAAAGGAAACAATAAAAAGCGATTGTTTTATTTACAAAACAACAATTACAAAAATGCTGATATTGGAATATTTTTGAAGCTGACTGAATTTATAAAAAACATTTTGATTTGCGACAGTTTTAAACTGAGAGACGTGAAAGTGTTAAAATCCAACATTTAGAGGTACTTTTAGAGGAAACAATTATTGCAACGTTTTTGCAATTTTAAGCGCTATTAACGCATGACACAAAGTCAACGACGGAAAACAGAAAGATTGAATTAAGACGCAGCACCTGAAACAACCAAGAATGTGTTGTCGTGCAACGTTACATAAACGCCTCAGTTACATCCGTTTGGGCATCTGATATCTGCTGCTCCTGTCGCAGGTGTCACTCTTACTTCTGTCCGGTAGGGGGGCTTCATGCTCGTCTCCCAGAGCATCAATGCCTCCAGCAGCTCTTCAGCCTGTAGACCAGGAGCAACACTATCATGGACTGTGAAATGGAAAGTCGAGACGAGTTGCGGCATTTCCACGATCTCTTCTTCTGAAGGAATACAATTCAGATCATTCTGCAGAGTTGCAGACAATCTTATACGATGTTCATAGGCGGGTGTGATCTCATGTAGTCAACGCATTGAGACATTTAACACTCACATCTTAATCCACGATCTTCATCATCATCAGCGCTGGAAGACGTCGAGTGGTTTTGGATGCAGAAGTCATGGATGTAAGGTTCTGTTCAGCGGTTTTCACCGGCGGGTTTTTCTTTCTTTCAAGCGTCTTTCAGGGCTATTGGAGCTCCGTGCTCGACTGTCCGCCAACATGCAGCTGTTCGCCCGCTGAAATCTACTGCAATAAGTCTGACAGTGGAAATTTCTTCCCTTTACTTGCTCTACAAGACCCGACGGGCAACGGCAGTAACAATAATGACATTGAAGAGCTCTTCAGGAACATCACGTCCATGTAAGTGTGTTTTCCGTCCCTCTTCTACTGCGGGATGTATATAAGTTCAGCATACTGAACTTTTATGGCATTTTTTTAAATACTTCGATTTATCGAGCCCAAAATCTCACTAGGGGTTAAATAATGTTGCCGCAATATTGGACTTGGATCTCAGAGGTTTTACGCGTTATGTCGTTTAAGACGCTTCTATTGAATTGCTGCTGTTACTGTCCGTGCAGATGATGTCGTGATAATGATACCAAATACACACCGTACTGTCACTATTTGCTTTCCCACTGGTTTTGTCAATGCAACTAGCTCTGTTTTTCTGATTATTGAATAAAATCGTGTCGGCAGATATTCATTTTGATATGACTGTGTGGTTTTCATGACGTGTGTTCCAGACAGTGAAATTATATTGTTCACTTTACCTGATTGCTTGAAACCTGTTATTAGTGTTAAGACATTAACATTCAGCTGCAGACATGTAGAACAGAGGAAGTCTCGTCATGGTGACAGTGATAATGCATTAGCTGAAGGGAAAGCTGTCTGTGCACCAGCAGCTTTCAGGAAATCTTTCAGCACTCTGGACAGCTCCTGAAATCATTTCTAACCGCTGCACACAACAGGCCCTGAAACAGGCCTTTCCCAAGCAGAAATAAGAATTTATAAAAACAAACCTGACTTGAATTTATAAAAACGAAACTCATGTGTACTGACATTCTGGAAACAGCAGTTTGGCGACACTGATGGTGAGCTGAGGGACTGACGGCGGATGAAGAAAATTAAACAGATTTAACGTGACCTGTTGCAGAACCATTAACATACAAACCGCTTTAAATCCACATTATGAGTCCTAATCATGACCACATACATGAATAAATAAATGATCAAATAAAATAGTGGATTATTTTAACTTCTGATGATGTCTGATGTGGGTGATGTTGCCCGGCATATTTCTTTCCATTAGTGATGCCATTGCTGTGGCCACCAGACATCTTTTCTATCCTGTACCTCACTCACAAGAACCTCAGTTTCTGTGTTAGAAATTGTTTTCCATTGCTGCCATGATTGAGGAAATGGACATTAATTAGCATTAATTGTTTCGTACGCATTAATTCATGAGGTGATTTGCATTAGCTAAATATGGTTGAATATAGGCGTGTAAAAGGCGGTATGTGATTTTATTCCACTTGTGCAAATTCTCGGGTAAACTGATTTATAAAATTGTGTGCAAGTGTGCGTATGCAAGGTTTTGCAAACACCATTCTCATTTTTCTGACGTTCACTTTTAGTGAATGTTTATATGTCTCTATCTGTTTTACTGTGTGTCTGTTGTTCTGTCAGTCTGTTTGTCTATTTCTTGGCTGGCTGTAGTGTTATTTTTTTTGTAGCTACTGTAGCTTTGTGTTTTTTTTATAACATGACAGTGTTATTTTTCAGTGAACACATGATTTATTTGGCTCTTGGCTCAGAAAATAGAGAGGATCCTTCAAATTCTGTTTTTTCAGTCAAAGTGTCAAATGTGAGAGATTTTGTATAAGATCCATTTTTTCTTCCTTCAGTCAATCCTTCAGAATCATTAAACCTTGAGAACAATGTTGTTCAGTTCACATGAGGCACAATGAGTGCAGCTGAAGATCAAACAGAATTAATTAAGTCATTTGCAGAATTTCAATTGACATATGACATATTTCAGCGAGCAACTTTTATAACTACCAATCATGATGAAATATTTCTCTTTCAAGTCTGAGTTACCCAAAATCCAACCTTTGTGATGCGTTTAAACAGCAATTAAATTATATGAGAACATATACAATCGTATTGCTTATCGTTTGTCCTACAAGCTCACGCTACAATTTTCTTGTTTGTGTAAAGTAGGTCAGGGATTCAGAAGGAAAGTCAGAACATCTCAGTGAGAATATCACTGCCCAAGTGACTGATCCCGCTCAGCTGTACAGCCTGTGATGTCTGCGGGCTGCTGGAGGAGAAGTTTCCCTTTTTAAGAGAATCTGAGCTCAGATTTGTTGGTCTCATTTATAATGATTATAATAAGGATTTTTGTGGGGGAACTGACTGTAGATCAGTTTAGATCAGCTCCGTGCCATCTGTGGGTCCTCACTAATACTGAGGAATATAAATGAAGAAGCTTCTCAAGCAACAATCAAAAGACGCATTGATAACCTGTGGGAGCAAAAGAGCTTCAAACAGGAAGTGCTTGAGAGCTGGAAATTTGGCTCGGTTTGGGCTCTCTGAGCTTGAGCTTTTTCTGAGCACATCTTCTCAAATTCTGTTACCTTAATTCAAATGTGTTATTATATTTTTAAATTATAATTAATAATATTACATTAAATTGAAATGTATTTATACATGGTAGTATTTGTTGCCTGTCTTTAATTTATGCTAATTTAAATAAAAAATCATTGTAGTACAGTAACAAGAATCAAATGAGACTCACCATTATAAGTAATGTAAAGTAAATATGGCAGATGCGACATTAATGAAATGTAATAGGTTACCACAGATCCTTCCTCTGGTCTCTCAGTACATGTGATGGCAAGATTTAAAGAAGAGCTGAAAACCTTGTTACTCTTTAGAAACAGACAGTAAGGATGCAAGTCTTCTCTCTCTATTATGATCAGTGAATCCTGCAGGTCATGTAATGAGCAGTTGATTTATCCTTCACTCATATCAGTCTCAATGTGAGGGAATGGGGAGGTTTCCAGGTCAAAATGAGCACTATTAATAAAAGAACTGATAGATATTTTACCAGATAAAAATCCAGACATAATGCATCAGAAACACAGTTCTGTTATTTTGGTGTTTATATGTCTGATGTGGATGTTGAGAATAAAACTGAATCTAGAGCTGCTTGTGACATCAAAAGGTGTAACAGTTCAAAAGATCTATGATCGCTTATTTGTGTCGACCAGAGCAGATACAATATTTATGAAAACATTTACAAAATCAGTTGCTTTACCTCCTCAGAGTCTTCTTACTGTATTTCATCCCTTTTTTATTTCCTGTGTCACAATCATGATTGTGAAAAAAATAATTTGGGGGATTTTAAATAATCCTATTAGCAGCGTTTAACTAGTAGCCTGATTTGTCACATAACAAATATGAGGCAGAGACTGTTCAAACGAAACAACCCGAATGTGTCATTAAACAGATGACATCATCATTTCATCATCTTGTAGCTGTAGATGAAGGAAACAGGAAGTGAGAAGCAGACGTATGATGTGTGTGTTTACATTCTGTGTAGATGATGGAGAAAATAAAAGCTATATGTTTCATGACAGAAGCAAAAGTACGACTGCAGTCTAACGTCACTCTTTTCTACAGATTTCATATGCCACTGCAAGCTTCTGAAACTTCATTCCACCATCAAATATTGAAGACTTTCAAAATTCCCACTTTTCTAGGTCACTTATAACCCTGCCTGCCACAAATTCCTTCCAACACAAGAAATCACTTTTCTCTCATTCAAAGGCTAATTAATGGCCACTACGCTAGTAAGGATTGTGTTTTAAGCTAATAGTGTAAAGATCCAGGTTGTGAAGTCTTGGATGTGGCCAACAGAACCGTGTGTTACAGTGTTCATCATGACCAGGCTGTAGTCCTACCTGTTGTGTATCGTGTTTAAACAGACTGCAGCTTCAGCCTACATCTGCCAGAACTTCAGTTGTGTTGCTTCATTTAATATTTATCAGAAATGTATTCTTTCTTTCAAAGAACATGAGCGGAGCAGCTGTAACACGCTGAACTCTGAGAATCCAGAAGCAGGTTTATTAAACACAATCTAAGGTCATGCACCAGAAACAGACACAGATAAAGTGCTTGTGTTACACAAACTAATATCTCGCTGAATGAATGAGTGACCGTATAAACAGACACAGATGAAAACCAGTATGATAAGATCACACAATGGGTTCTGGGAAGTGGAGTCCATAGTAAATAACAGAGGAGGTGAAAGAAGTGCCCTCTGTTGGGGCATGAGGGTACTGGCAGCGTGTTACTGTTACAGTCGGTATGAAGATTGAAAATGAAAGTGAGCAGGAGCAAATAGAAAATGTCCTTTCCTATTAAAACATGTTTGCTTCTCGTCATGTGAATGTCTCACTGAAGGTTTGAAGGTTGAAGACATAGTGTTCCTGTAGCTCAGATGTGTTAATGCAAATGTTGAGGGTTTGTTGAATGTATAAGTTGAACACTTGAATGTATAAGTTAGATGCACACAAGTCACTTTGGATTAAAGTATTTGCCAAATGTGTTTGAATGATTGAATTATTTTACTGCAGGCAGTATTAAAACACAGTCGCTATTGTTAAAGACACTCATTTTATTATGAAACCCCTTCACAATCATTTGACTGTTTATTACTGTAGCTTTGTGTTCACTCCTGATCAGCTCAAAGGATCCGTGTAAGAAGGAATATGAAAATAATTATCAAACCCACAAAAAGCTGCTTTTATGTGTCCCAGAGGATCAAGACAGAAACACTTTCAAACCACTCTGTCACAGTTTGGCTGCATTATAGCTCAATAAACATATGCCTGTACTTTATTTAAATCAAAATGTAGTTATTTAACAGGACTGAAAGCAAGAAGTGCTGCACACACTGTGAACCATTAAAGCGGACGAATGCAGTTTGTGATCAACAGCATGTAGTGCGAGAAATCCCTGATGGGACGCGCTTTTGCTTTCACAACCTAAACTTTTCCAGGTTTTCCTGTTGTAAGGCACTCTGGCTTTTCACCAGCACAAACAACAGTAATAAAATGAGTTTTATGCTAAAGAATCATTATTTACCCCTATAATGCCAAACTAATACATTAACTCTGTTGATTACTATCAGATACACTGTCACACAATATTTATTTCTCAAATGGCTGTTGCAGATTTAATTTAGGTGTAAAATAAATTGTTAAATAAAATCATTCAGATTGTCTCCATAAAATTTTGACATTTTTCGCTCTTTCTAAAATGTTGAAGAGAAAAGATGAAGCGCAGCTTTGACATTCTTTAAAAGCAGAAAACAGCAGCTGTTATATTTATTTGATTAGTGTATAAAGACATTCCTCTGATATAACATCATKTATGTGAAATTATCACCCTATTCTTCTTTATGTSWCACCGTGTCATAACCAAACGTGATAAAACATCATTTTTATGTTAATCAGAAGTTTTGTCTTAAACAGCCGTGACAACAGGTTGAAATTCAGAAACAGTTTCTATTTCTGTGACGTTGCGGCTGATAGATCCTGAACTGATTGATTTATTTTAGTTTATTTTGAGCTGCTATACAACTCGTCAAGTCTTTGAAAGCAATAATGAAAGCAGCAATGTATAATTTACCTCAGATGTTGAAAATAATTTTAAGTAAACAAAGTTCATCACCCACATAATCCAGAGAAAATACACTTAAGTTTCACACAAATGCTAACAAGCGTTGGCAAGAATTAATAATTGGCAATAATTGGTTCCTTGGCTGTTGCTAAAGAACCTGGGCTGGTTCCTAAGGTGTTGCTGTGCTATTGCTAAGGTACCAGTGGTAGTTGCAGGGGTTGTTGCAATGTAGTTGCTGGGGTGTTGCTATATGGTTGCCAAGGTACCTGGGGTGGGTCCATTGGTTATCTTACAGCTGTTCTTTGCTGTATTTACAGCTGTTCTTTGCTGTATTCTCCTGACAATGTAACAAATATTTATAAAAAAGCCCAGATGTGCTGCCTCAGACAATGTGTTATATATTTCTCCCCATTTAAAATGCAGATCACCCTGCAAGCACCTCGGCAGGATTCACACTTAGCAGTAAAGGTGACATTTGTTATATTTATACATTGGGAATGTAAGACCTGAAACCTGAAGTCTGCGACAGATTTAGGTCAGCAGTTTTTCACAGACTAAACCTTTATGAACAACATATGCACACCTGTCTCCTGGTATTTACATATATTTAGATGTTACATGGTGTAAAAAAGGCAAGTGAAAATTAAAATTGTGTGTTTGAAATGGTTTCTTTGGATAAAGACATTATCACCATCTTTAACACTCTTCTTTGTTCCTTTAATGGTCTAAGATATGCTGTAAGATAGCAAGAAAACTACAGAAAGCTGTTTCGACTGTTTCAGGCCGGGTGTGAAAAACAAAAGACAAGGCATCTATCAGTCTCGGTGAGCCCCCTTGAGCGGGTCTGTTTTATTAAATGTTGCTCTCTTAAAGGAACACTCCACTTTTTTTGGAAATAGGCTCACTCTCCAACTCCCTCAGAGTTAATAAGATGTGTTTTACCATTTTGGAATCCATTCAGCCGATCTCCGGTTCTGGCGGTACCACTTTTAGCATAGCTTAGCATAATTCATTGAATCCCATTAGACCAGTAGCATCACGTTCAAAAATGACCAAAGAGTTTCAATATTTAAAAATGTAAAACTATTTAAAACTTGACTCTTCTGTAGTTATATCGTGTACTCAGACCAGCAGAAAGGGCTTTTGCTGCCGTAATGTGGGTGCAGCAGGCGCAGTGATATCACACAGCACCTGAAATTAGTCCCCGGCTAAATTAGTGCCAGTCACATTGGAAGTTACCCTGTTATCTAGGGTGCGCCTGCTGCACCCACGTTACGCCAGCAAAGTTTCTTGATTATTACGCCGGAATGAGAGAATAGTTCCTAATCACATCGGCCTAGAAAACTTTTTACTTTCTGCTGGTCTTAGTACACGATATAACTAGTGTTCCTTTAAGCTCTGCGCTCTCGTGCTGAAGATCATTGACACAGAGTGATTAATCTGCACAGACATGCATGTGTAAAACAATGGAGAGTCTAGCAAGAAGATTATGTGGAAACAGCCATGAACTGCAGTCTGAGAGAAGCTTTTCTCCACCGCAAGCTGGAATGAAACAGCACCTTTAAATGATGCATGAATGAGTCACGTGGCTGTTTGTCAGTGCATCTGCATAAACACAGTTATTCATCTGAACACAGTAACCACAGTAACACAGTAACCTTGACTTGACACAGTAACTATTGATTTACATGCGTTCCTTGGAGATTCCGATTCATGAACAAATTTGTCTGGTTGAAAAGATTTTTAAATCACTCGTTATGAGTATAATGGTGAGGTGGTGCCGAACCAACAATTTAATATGTAAATTAAAGTGTAATATATTTCTACATCATTCGTTTGTCCTGTATATGCCCAAAATGCATTCAATTATAAATAAAATACCAGATTGTAAAGCCCATCTACAATCAAAGCAACTATGGGAATTAGTGACCTAAGGATGGTACCAGTAAAGTCCCTCCTGTATTACATTAAGTGTCTCCCTCTTCTGTACTGTAAACAGATACATTAAATGTGCCTGACAGATTGTTCTGGACTGTGCTTATAGGGCTGGTGAGGTGGTCAGACACTGTGTGTGTGTGTGTGTGTATGTGTGTGTGTGTGTGTGTAGGTGTGTGAAGGTGTGTGTGTGTTTGCTTTGGTGCGGGTTTGTGCTTTGTCAAAAGCAACACAGTGATTCCTGCTGCTTGGACCATCTCCATTCCTTTCCAGATTGCGTTTGTTTTAACCAGATTAGAGAAGCCAGGAAATAACTAGAATAGGAAATAAAGGGCATGCCTTGACAGTAGCATTTAAATATAAGCGTATTTTCAACTAGATTGTGACACTGCTGGTGTTTCAGTGACATGGGATATGAGTTGACATATCTCTGATTGTTTCACACACTATACATAGTAATCATCTCCACACTCCCACGTGTGCGTTTAATCTTACAGTCTACAGAGAAACTAATTGTTTTGCTAATTATTTTGTGGCGCAGTTTGCAAGTAATCACACCCGTAGGCCATCTGTCTCGCCAACACACAAATGCCTTTGAGAGGAACGTTTGCTTGCTGAATTATGATACGTTTCAAAACTCCTGAAACCTTCCACTGGGTTCCTGCCCCAGCCATTGTTGGGCCATTAAAGCATAAAAACAAATATCCCTTAACTGAATAAATTATTGGGAATGGTGTTGTTTTCACTGTGTTTCTGTGTTTTTTTCCAGACACATAGAGAATTGGACTGGATTGCAGATTCTCAAGGATGTTGATATGGAACTGTACACAGGACTCCAGAGACTGTAAGTATTTCAAAACCATAATCATACTGATCTTACTGCAT
>JAZGTK010008358.1:0-18369 GCA_036877625.1 Ambastaia sidthimunki
TGTAAGGATGTCACACCCTGAAGAGCTGTATGATCCAATCAGAGGTTATTCTCTCTGAGAGAAAGTTAACCTCCTTTGTCTTCCAACATGCTGTTTTGCATATCAAGTGTGAAATCTCTTAGAAGAATACAACCAAAGTTATCAAAATGTTATGGGCACTAATGTTCAGGATATGAAAAATGCAACTCATAGATACTAAACACAGATACATGTGATCTTGATTGGTAAAGTAACTAGAGTAACAGAGTAACCAAACCTTTAAACATTATATGTGCACAGATTAATATAAACATAAAACATCAAATACATGTAACCCCTTGGGGGGGAGGAATTTGGATTCATGTTTATACATTTCTGTTATGTATTCTTAAGTAAATAAAACAGTTTTTTGTGTGTACTCAAAAAAAATGCAGTGAGAGTGAATCTCCACATTCCCTTGGGTTGTAAAACAGTCTTATCTGTGTGTTACTATGGTCACCGGAGGTCTGGTTCTGCATCTGGGTGTTACTTTTTGGGTAAGTTTGGGGGTAGTTTTACAGACACTCCAAGAGCATAGTTGGTTTGTCGGCACAACTTTTCGGCACAACTTTTCCATTCAGCTTGGACCATCAACAATAACTCCTTCCAGAACAGCCAGGAACCTTGAAGTCATGTTTGATGAGCAATTACAATTCACGGATCACATAGCTTCACCAGCCAGATCCTGCAGATTTGCCTTACACGACATCAAAAAAATCAGACCTTTCCTCTCGGAACTGTCCTCACAACTCCTTGTTCAAGCTCTTGTCCTCTTCAGACTGGACTACTGCAATGCTCTCCTGGCAGGCCTACCAGCAAGTACTACCAAACCGCTGCAAATGATTCAGAATGCAGCGGCGAGGGTAGTCTTCAACAAGCCAAAGAGAGCACATGTCACCCCGCTTTTCACCAGACTGCACTGGCTACCATTGGCCGCTCGAATCAAGTTCAAAGCACTGATGGTAGCCTTCAAAACAACCACTGGGTCTGCACCAAGTTACCTAAACTCATTGGTACGGACCTATGTGCCTTCCAGAAGTTTGCATTCTGCCAGTGAGCAGCGCCTAGTAGTGCCACACCACAGAGGCAAAAAATCACTGTCACGAACCTTCTCCTGGACTGTCCATCCTGCTGGAATGACCTTCCAGTCTCAGTCAGGACAGCGGATTCACTATCTATCTTCAAAAAAGACTAAAAACACATATTTTCCGACAACACCTGCACAGTTAATAGCACCTATCCTACCACTAACACTTCTTTCTCTCTTTCTTTCCTTCCTTTCATATTTAAAAAAAAAAAAAGAGGGGGGGGGGGGACAACTGCACTTGTAAATTACTCTATGCTAGGCTAGGGAAACTGGCACGATGCTTCCAGACTGTTAACTTCTGATCGTTGATTTACTGTTTCTATTGTTCTTTCATTTGTAAGTCACTTTGGATAACAGCGTCTGCTAAATGCCTAAATGTAAATGTTTGTTAGGTGAGATATTTGTGGTAAGATTAATAAAATATAACCAGTGGTTGTTTGTCTGATCTGTCTCAGACGCTACGCACTGTAAGTCGCTTTGGATAAAAGCGTCTGCCAAATGAATAAACGTAAATGAATAAACGTAAATAAAACAATCAAATAACTAGGGCAAATGATGCACTAATTAAGATAATGACTAAATAAATAAGGGAAAGGAACAAAAGAAACCAAAAACACAAACAAAACATTTACCTAATTTAACATTGTAACAGTCTAAATGTGTTCTGTGTTGTTCTGGAAGAATGTTGTGAGTTTGTCTAATTACTGAACCCTGCGATTGTGTCAAAAAAGATTTTGGCAATTTTCAGTCATGAGAAGATTCATAAAGGTTTCTACAGTTAAACATAATGTATGTATGATAAATGTAGTTTACATTTAAAAAGAAGTTAATAAGATTAGTGTGCTATCACTGCACTTTACCAATGAATACCTACCGTGTGAATGCTAATAAGATCTAATAACATAAATGGTTTTCATTTATTCATTTTTATTTTTTTAATGTGATGTGTATTCAAATGATAACATATTTAAATATCAACATCCTGACAAGACATGATATCCATATTTACTTTTGTCACAAGAAGCAATGTGTGATGTCCAAAGACTAAAGGTCAGTAAGAAGAACTAGCTCACAGTAACCAGAGAAGGTCAGCTGATCAGGGAAGAATCAGCTGATTGACCCTGTAATGTTCCTGCATCTGCTAAGAATAAATCAAATTACTGCTAAGAAACATTTATCTGACTCAATGTGCTCTGACAAATTCTAACAACAAAATGAAGTTCAAGCTACTGTCTTAAATTTCTTACTGTTTAAGATTTGGGTAATGTAGACATCAACTCGTAGTAATAATGTCAGTGGTTTTCAAATTTCAGTGTTTCATGTCAAGCCCTATAAATGTTCAATGAAATGTGCTCTAGCCTCATTATCACCAAGCTGTTATACTGTTGCCAATTAAAATGTAATGATCAGCCCATATACCTTGTCTTCTGTAAGAAATAGCTAGCTGTATAATTTATATTCTCCATATGGCATCCTAACATGGAAATCTATAAAAAAAAAACAGACAACATCATAAACATGATAGACACCACATTTATTTGACTTCATTACGTATGCACAACTATAAGCCTTCTATTACAATGGGACAATGAATCTGGCAACTTATCTTCAGTGCTTCCTTCATTTATTCACACTCTGTCATTAACACAAGAATGTTTCTTATGAAATGACACATTATTCACAACAGATTTACTAAAAAAATGAAAACCATAAAACAATATAACCGATACACAAAAATATACCTATGCTGTTTACACACTATATGAACAGATGACTCCAAAAGAATTTAAACAACACAGGTGAATCGTACACAAAATCAGGAACATATATATGACATAAATATCACATTTCACCGTGACAGTGAAAGCAAACATTAAAATAGATTTACAAATATATGTTTGCTGTAATTTAGGGAGAAATGTGCAATGAATGTATTCAATCAAAATTGCTCTGCATCATGAGGTTTGAGCCAAGAGAATTGATCTGCCAGAGATTTGTACAATCTTACAGCTGCTGTGTGAAATATCTAATGGGAGATTGGGATAAATGCTGTGCTTAGACACCAGGAACCCTTTGTCTGGTGGTTGTGGGACAGCCCACCCTCTGTAACTCCTCCTGCATCTTACTTGAATGGGGTTGCAGCTGAAGTTTTAGCATGCTTTGTGCTGTTTGGTAACAGTTAGTAGCCCTGCATATGGAGTTTTGCCGTTGCACAGCAAGCTGCAAGCAGAATTCTAATGCACTCATCAATAACCCCAAACAGCTGCTCTGAAAGACATACTCGCATGAGTGAATGCCATGATGGAGCGTTTCCTGAGGAAAAAAAAAGCTGCTAAATTAGTGAATCCAACATTTATTCATTGCCAATTCTGTTAGATTAGATTATCTTTACCCTAGAGTTTAGGCTGGGTCAGGGAAAGCTAATGACATGCAGTTAAAGTGGGACACATTTATAGATAGACAGATAAGTTTTTATCCTTTTGTCACTATGTATAAATTGAGAGCAACTGAAGTCATGTGATCTATAACCGTTGACAAATACAGGGGCTAGTTAGCTGGGGTCCTGGAGGAAAATAGTTTTTACGTCTGTTACGTCTGAAGCTCCCGCACCGCCTCCTTCTGGTCATCAGCGGGTACCTTTGCCAGAATTCTCCAATTGGCCAACTTACCTGGGGCTGACCACACCCATGCCACGCACCTGTTTCCATTTCCCCTGATTATGAACAAAATATATATACCTCTCAAAGACTCATTAACTTTGTGAAGTCTTGTTTGCCTATTGCGACATTTCTGAGCGTTTTTCCTGGACTATATATTTCGTTATTACTCTGGTTTGTCCCTGGTTATAGATTCTCTGCTGCCTGCCTATTTACTCTGCCTGGTTACAGATTACTCTTTGTTTGCTGCCTGCCCATGACCCTCGCCTGTATTCTGATTATTCTATTGTCTGCTGCCTGCCCACGACCTCTGCCTGTTTAACGTTTACGATTCTGCTGTTCTCCTATATACCTGTTTGCTGGCATTTGACCCTTGTCTGTTTACCTTTGAATAAAAGCTGCTTATGGATCCCCGTGCCCATGACTCAATGTTACACAACCATAGCTGAACACCTAAAAAAGCAAATAGGGTGAATTGTCCTAATGTGGGACACTTAAGCTTCAGTTCTCCCCCAAACCAATGAATGGCAGTGAAATTATAAACAAATCAAAGCTGTACTGCCATGTGATCAAAGTATATAATAATATTGGGTGTGGATTTACCATGTTGGCTTAACATGGTAATATACTGTAAAGTCTGAAATACAAAAAATGTCCCACATTAGGGCAATCCACTATAGAAGTTGTCAGAGTAAATGAAAGTTTAAAGGCAGGTTTGTTTAATGGGGACCATGAGAAAAACTATGTGAGGCTTTTACATATGTCGCTACCTTAGAATTATAAGGTTTTATCTGCCTTTTGACTAAACTGATAAGTGGAACAAATTACTTTAAAGCATCAGAGTTACAGACACCCCAAATGTATTCTAAATATGAAATATTAAAATTCTACCTAATTTAGAAATTAGGAATTTTGGAACAGGTCAATTGCAGATAGAACCTTGTAACTCTAAAAACTTTGAATCGCCTTGAAATAACAAGGTTCTATCTAACAAAACAAAAAAGATAACAATGATTTAAGAAATATTTACAATTTACTCCTGTAGCCTATCTTGAATATGTTAAATGTATGTTTTACAAATGTGTCAAATCTATCAAAATGTTATACCTAAGCTTTTAATTGTACAGTGTTGCGTCCAGTGAAGAAGCAATTTTTTTGAGTACTTGCTCCAGACAAGTAACAAGACAGAAGGCTTGAATGCTATAAATCATTGTTTATTTTGTTTCATTATATGGATCATGCTACTTAAGCAATTGTCTGAAAGATGAAAACAACAACGGCAACAAAAACATAAACCTATGACTGCCTTCAAATTCTGAAATAAATATTATAATATTCGTATTAGCTAGCGCTAGTTAGCATTAGCAATCGCTAGCTAGCATAAGCTAGCATGAACTAGTGAAATAAGTTGTCAAACACAAAGATATTTAGGCTTTTCGAGAAATCTATAGCACTTTCCTTGTTGCTTTTAATGACATCTTCACATTTACCAAGTCTCATAACACAGTATTAAACCAGTGGGACTGGGACAGGCTCAGTAACAACATAAAGAGGTGAGACCTGATTGGTCCTCCTGTGTATAATAGCAATTATTGCAAATTATGATTGGGCTGCCGCAGATAGAACCTTATAACCCAAGTTTGAGTTCAATTTTGCAGCTAGAACTTTTTTTTAAAATTAACCACCTTTAATAGTGTCAATAAGTTATATTAGAGTAAGAATGTCAATAACTCAATTTTGACAAAAATGTCAGATAGAACCTTATAATTCTAAGGTAGCAATGTGACAATTTGCATGTAACTGATTATTTGTTGACATTATCTAGGTTTCCATGCAAACATTTCTAAATGTATTGTGTTACATCATCTGTTAAATCTGTCATTCAATCATAATACAATTCTGTCTTGAAAGGTCCTTAAAATTTATTGCATCAATGTCCCTGAATTTCCATTCTGTTGCCACTTTATTGATAGGTCAACTAAGAATCCAAACTGTTGGATGGGGCTTTATGTCAAAAGACATTCAATCACAAAATAACATGTTCAATTCATATTTAAACTGAGTTTTGCTGGTCGTGAAACCAGATAATAAGTGAAACTTATCTGTCCTGCCTTTATCTCCCTTTGACTTTCAATCTCTTTCTCTCTCACAGTTCATCATTTCCCACCAAAAACACATCCTGTGGATCATATTCATTCTCTAGTTGGACACAGTGACTATGAGGCACAGGTGCAATGCTGTTTACTTGTGAATGAGCTGAAATAGAAAATAACCCCAGAGTGCTTGTCATTACCCCCTATATCTTTGCCAAATTCTCTCAGTCTTTCCATTGGTAATTTTGTTTAAAAGACTCAGAAACTGCCTTGTGTTCTTTATTCATGTTCTCACAGTCTGTACCTTTTGAAAAAGCTCAGTGTGATCTGGAGAATTATATAGAAGGATTAGATATAGATGCTATATCTAAATATAACATCTTATCATTGCCTGTGCCAATGATGATAGTGCCAAAAATCTTCTCGCCACACCAGCCCTGGATGTTGTGTTCTGTGGCTTGTGTGAGATTGACCCTCTGCTTGGAAACCATCTGTGGTGCTTGCAACTTGGACAGATGTTTCATGGACTTTTTATTCAAAGCTGTACAACAGATGGAGGAAATTTAGAAAAGTGAAATGATTTTAAATGAGGTTTCGGTTCCTTCTGCTGCACTTTGAAATTTGTCACTTGGGAATTAAACATTCACAGATAATATAGTAAGATGTAATATACTTTAACTTGATAGGTACTTGGTGCTTGCTGTGGTGAATCTTTGGGATATTTATGTCACGGATCTGCCAGGCTCACTCCCCAACCAATCCCAGCGATCTCACTCCCCGGAGTACTAATCACCCGCACCTGTCTCTCATTTGCCACCATCATTACTCACACTACATAAGCACACACCTCAGTCCATTTTGTGTCCGGTCTTATTTGCACGTAACGGACTCATCCCTGGTATCATGCTGAAATGTTGTATACTAACCTGTGTTACTTACCTGTGATTTCCAGTCCAAGCTCCTGCAACACTGAGGTGTGTGCTGATCCGTTCCCTGGTATTCCTCTCTTCGTTTCTCCTAGCCATCCTGTAAACCAGAACAAAGATATCACAGTTACTACTCAAATCTCACCGCTTCCCAAATGAGGCCATCCATTTGTCTCTACAATGTTCTAATGCTGAGATATTGCTTATTCATTTAATTACATGGTTCCTAGGGTGCAGTAAATGATTGGTAGGCTGTAGCTAGACAGTTAACGGGGTTAAACCAACAGATGGATGTGTGTATGTGAGTCAAAAGAGCCAACTCCCATGTCTCTATGATGTTCTGGTGCTGAGATATAGCTAATTATTGTTGTTGCTAGGGTGCTGTTAATGGTTGCTAGGGCATGGCTGGACAGTTTCCATGGTAATAATTAAAGACTATTTGCCATTTTGAGTAAAAAGAGGCCACCCACTTGGTTCTACGATGTTCTGATGCATCTCACCTTTTTAAATGAAAATCAATGGGGCGGTTGCTAGGATACTGTAACTGGTTGCCAGGGTGTGGCTATAAAGTTGTAATGTCGTCATTTGTTGCTGTTTGCTAAGTTGAGTAATATGAGCTCACCCCCAAGTCTCTACGACATTCTGATGTAGAGCTATGACATCACAAAATTAAAAAAAATGTTAAGTCTATGGAACGTTTTCCCACTTTGTCGTACAACCTGAAAACATCATACACCCGATCACTTATAGTGATTATAGCACACCTCTCCTCAATACGCCAGTAGATTTGACACTCATTCATGGGAATTGCACTGACACACATTAACCATGATTTAAAGGGTTTTTTATGCAAAATTCATTTTTACATGGTATTTGAACATAACAATGTGTGCACAGTGTCTGTGTCAGTGTACACCTGTGACACCTGTACAGTGTCACAGGTGTTCAAGGTATAAACATAACTAGAAAATGTGTGCCTCCATGTTACCTGAGGACACGCACAAATTCTGAGCTATAGTAGTGAAAGTGAAGTGATAGTGACATGTTTTTGTCAGATGTGGTAACCCATACCCAAAATGTGACCTCTGCACTTAACCCATCACTGGTGAGGAGTGAACACACACTGCAAGTCATGAACACACACACATCCGGAGCAGTGGGCAGCTTTCACTGCAGCGCCTGGGGAGCAGTGGGGGTTAAGTGCCTTGCTCAAGGGCACATCAGTTGCTACCTGCCGGCACTGGAATCGAACCAGCAACCTACTGATTATAAGCCTGACTCACTAACCAGTAGGCTACAACTGCGCCTCTATATTGCAAACAGGAACAAATATCATAAAATGTTATAAAAATATTCAACTTGCAAAAACTGTGCAATATGTTGCCATATCCTGCTGTCTAAATACATCCTTCTCACTGATGCCTATCATGTCATTGGACAGGGCTACAAATTTTGTGTTGACATTGTCTGTGACACAAGTAGCCTGTGAGAGAAGCTTCTCCACACTGAAGCTTGTGAAGAACAGACTTAGGATCTCAATTTATTAGGAGCACCTTGAGGCTTTCATGTTAATGTGTACTGAGAGGGAGATACTTGTTGGATATGACAATGACAACATCATTGATAAAGTTGCTGAAAGCGGCGAAGTCTTGGGCAATCTGCTGACCTTCTAAGCTGAAACTTTTGTTAAACCTCTCTGCTGCAGTTAGAGTACATTTATGAGTAAGAAGTAGAGAGGAAATGGCAGCTTTGGACTTGTGATATAAATGTTTGGTATAATGCTCTTTGCAGACCCATGCAATCTGATATAAGATCTGCTTTACTTCAAGGTTAATTGTAAATGTTTTATTATGATGGTCATGCTGTGTAATAAATAAGGAAAAAATAAGGTTGTATGGTTTCTAAATTTATTTGGGTGCTTAGTATGGCCTGGGTGGGTGTGGGATTTCCTGGCCTAAAATTGTGTCCCAGTCCGGCCCTGGCTGAAGGGGTGCATGATCAGAGAAAACTCTTGTCTGTGTTCTCTGATCTGTCAAGTATCAACCCGCTGCTAGTGAGCGAAGATACGCAGGATGTGACTGGGGAAGCAAGATTGTGGGTGTTCTTTTATAGCCTGTCTGCCCTGCATATGAGGAGCTGTTGCATGAACAATAAACCAGTGATCGCTCATGGCCGGCTCAACAAATGATTTCTAGCTGGTCATGTCCACAAAGCTCCCATGAACATGCCCTTTTTCCTCAATCTCATGCTAAGGTGAAAAGGAGTTATATTTCTTACATTTTGAACCTTGTTCATGGGCAATTTTCATGAATGTGAAGAGAATACAAAAGTAAGGGTATACTGGAAGGCCTCCTGCTGATGAGACGCTTGTGAGTGTCTTTGTCCCTAGAGGGTCTGACTCTGCCAATCAAAAGACTGTGGGTCTTATCACGTCTGAAAGGCAAAGCATATGCAACAGCAAGTCAGGTTGGTGTTGCACAACATACAATCTCTTTATTACAGCAATACCAAGTCAACCTGCTCAAGAAACTTAGATTGGGGGAGGGGATTTTCCCTGATGCAGTATATTTCAAGATATTGTATATTTGGAGACGTTTCAATCTGGGACCACAGTCTTCCCTGAAGCTCTCCTGGCTGGAAGAGTGTCTATAGGGTGGAGCCTCCTGTGGTGTGATAGTCAGTCTGTCATTGTTGAACACCAGAAGACCCAGATCTCTGCCACCCTATTGGGTGTTTGGTAGGGTTTCCGCCCTCTTGGGGTTTCTTTATATTCTTATAAATATGGCTCCCATGGATTGGCAGATATTTTCTCTTCCCCTGTGGTAGGGGGATAATAAAGGGTCCTTAGCCTTTCCACCTTCTGTCTGGCAAAGGCAATGGCGTGTTGGATGGTGGCAGCTAACAGTCAGCTGGCACATGTTCAACTGCTGTCTTCCGGGTTATGTTGGAGTTGCAACCTCACTGTAGGGGTCCTCCCCCCATGAGAGCTTCACCTTCCTGAAAGGGATAAAAATACTATCATAATAAAAATACTGATGTAGCACCCCCTTGCCATGGCTATGGCATGACAATCTAAATGAACTAAATGGAAACTGGCACGCTCCTGAGTTCTTTTAACAGACCACATAGTTACATGTGGTAATCTATACGATTTTTGTGTTTAACTTAGTATAGAGCCTTTCATAAACATTATCTTAATGCCTTTTTCAACTAAGTGAAATTACCCTTTAATGCAATGTAATGAATCAAAGAATCTTTTATTTATTAAAAATATCAAAATGCTTTACTTTGTCACTAATGAAATGATATCATAATAAAACAAATGTCTTTTAAACAAAAGTAGTCTTTTTTACCCTTTTCAAATGACCTAATTTAACAATGTGAAATGTAAACAAACGATCAACATCAATAGTACTTTCAAACTGTTCACATTAGCACACAGTAACAATAATTCAATTTCAGTACTAACAATTCAAGTGAGTATAGTTCAATAGCACAGTTCAGCAATGAAATAGTAAGCAGCAAACATAAAATAGAACCCCCACCATTGCAGGCCTGTTTCGAAGCTTGGGTTTATTGTGACCAAAAGCTAAACGGTCGCTTCATATCAAAAATAAAAATGTTATTTCAAATACCTGGAGCCTTGGAAAGTTCTGCGAGCGATGGATGAGTGGAGAATCTCACATGTACGGTTGCGTGCGTGGATGGAGCCTCACGTGTACGAAATGTGCATCCTCCTTCCCTCGTGTCGCCGGGTTAACGCTGGTGTCAATCTTCTCTTCAAATCCCGTCCACCTTGTCCAGCTGAACATTAATCCTTTGGCTCTTTGGCCACTCAGCAGCAACAAAGTCCTTGTGCACCAAAACCAAGGTTGGTAACTTCGAGCCCACGAATGCCACTAGCGAAGATGATGACCAGGCATGGAGTCTTCACACAAAGCACTCTTCACCCTAAGAATAAACTCAGGAAAAAATTGAACTATGCGGTCACTGATGTAGTAGTTATAAGTCCGACAACTTTTATCAGTTAAAGTCCTTATCTATATCTTAGACAGGGATAATAACTATGTAGCTACAACTTTCAACGGCGAGAGCACAGACTAAGAGGTTCAGAGGTCACATTGCCACATTACCTAATAGAATTACAGCAAATCAAATAGTTACAGATTCAAAAAATAAATAAAATACAGGTCATAGAAAATATATGAAAATCCAGCATAAGCTTTCAAAACACTTCATTCCTGAATATTTCTAACACTTTTTAAACATCATGGAAATTATAGCACAGGGCTACACTAATCAATCTGCTAAAACTATGGTTAATAGAGTTTTACTATAGTAACACCTAGGTTAACACCATAACACCAAGTGTTAACAAGCTAATGAAATATACAGTGCAAAACACACATAGAGAAGCAGGATCTACATGTAGGTGTAGTAATGTGCAATCCAAACCATGAAAACAACCAGAAACTATGGGGAAAACAGGGGTTTCCCTTTCAAGAACTCGAGCTGCGTCGAAGCGCTTTGGGAACACCTCCAGCATTTATGCACTCTGAATCACATGTAAAATCATCCAATGGAGGGCGACACAACCAGGAAGCTATAAAGCATGTGCATTTCCGCACGCCGGCAGCTTCTGTCATTTAGCGAAGCACTCTGTGTGAAATTATTTGTCTAATTTTTCTGTCATTTGTCATATATGATGTTGTTTGTCCTTAGAGTTAGGAAAACATCAAATTAAAGACAAAAACAAGGGGGTAGAGAGCACTCAGCATTTTAGACCGTGTGTTCCTCCTCACTCGTGATATGGATGTAAAGCTATCCACGGGTGGGATACACACGGTTTATGTGTTGTGTGTTTGGGAGCGAAGCACGCTGAGTCGACTCTCGAGGGAATTGACTGCCTGCTTGCAAGCTGGTTTTAATGCTAGGTTACAAGATCCAGTTCAAACATTGTCCGCCTGTTTTCAGTGGGGTCCTACCCACGATAGTAGGCCCTGCTCTTGTTCTGGAACGAAAAGTAGACACTCTCTTGAGGAAGGAGGCCATCGAGGTGGTCCCTCCTTATTACAAGGAGTCAGGGCATTACAGCCGCTATTTCTAGACGCTATTATCGTTCCAAAGAAAGATGGGGGGATGTGTCCCATTTTAGATCTGCGTCTCCTGAACCACTCAGTCATGAAACTGAAGTCCAAGATGCTTACTGTGAAACAGGTTGTGTCTCAAATCAGGTCCGTGGACTGGTTTGTCACGATAGATCTGAAAGTGATCCTTCGTCAGCACAGGAAGTTCCTGAGGTTCGCTTTCAGGGGCAAAACTTACCAGTATCGGGTGCTTCCTTTTGGCCTAGCACTTTCACCCTGCACTTTCACAAAGGTTGTGGATGCAGCTCTGGCTCCTTTGAGATACCAGGGCTTCCGGATACTCAACTACATCGAGGATTAATTGATATTGGCTCATTCAGAGCAGGTGGCAGTTCGACATCGAGATGTCGTTCTAAATCATATGAAAGAGCTGGGGTTCAGGCTAAACACAGAGAAAAGTGTGCTTTTTCCAGTGCAGAGAACAACTAATCTGGGTGTTGTATTGGATGCGGGCACGTTTGTCTCCTGCTCGAGTAGAATCGATCCTAAATGCAGTCACGAGAGTCGGAGAAGGCCAGTCACTCACTGTCAGAGACGCTGTGTCGGAAAACGCTATGGGAACGCCATCAGCTTATATGCGCTCTGAAACACCTGTCGCACAATCAATTACGGGGCGCTACGTCACAGGCGGGGTGACGTCACGACCAGGAGGCTATAAAAGCACGTGCTTTAGTGCACGCCCCCAGCTTCAAGTGAATGAACTTCAACAACTGCTAGGTCTCATGGCAGCTGCGTCCAATGTCATTCCATTTGGCCTGCTGCACATGAGGCCCTTATAGTAGTGGCTCAAAACAAGGGGTTTTCCCCAAGGGAAAATCCTTTTCCACAGAATCAAGGTCACGCGGCGCTGCCTACAGGCCTTAGATATTTGGAAGAAACCTTTGTTCCTTGTTTAGGGCCCGGTGCTGGGGGCTTATTGTCGCTGTGTCTCACTAGCAACAGATGCATCCCTCACCGGTTGGGGAGCGGTCATGAGTGGCCGCCCGGCCCAAGGTCTTCGGAGAGGTCGCCAACTCTTTTGGCACATCAATTGTCTGGAGATGCTGGCGGTATTCCATGCTCTCAGGCATTTTCTCTTGGACCTAAGAGATCAACATGTGTTGGTCCACACCGACAACACTTCAGTGGTCTCCTACATGAAGCACCAAGGAGGCTCTTTATAAGCTGGCACATCTTTGTGTGGTCCCAGGGACAACTCCCAGGGACAAGGCTTTGTCTGTACGCTTTGCCCCCGATCGCTCTGCTCCCAAAAGTTCTGGAGACAGTATGCCGGGACGCTGTATCTGTGCTCTTAGTAGCCCCGTTCTGGCCGACTCGACCATGGTTTTCAGATCTTGGGCGCAACTTGTAGCTTCTGGTCTCTCAACTGAGGTTGTTGAGACTGTCTTGCATTTCAGAGCTCCTGTATGAGGAAACTATATGCCCTGAGGTGGGAATTGTTCACTTCATGGTGCAGAGAATGCCAGCTGGACCCAGTCAGCTGCACCATTAATACAGTCCTGGAGTTTCTGCAGGCTCAATTCTTTGCAAGTTTAACCCATTCCACTTTGAAGGTCTATGTGGCGGTGTCTAGTGCGAGCACTGGACGCATACGTCCACGGAGAAGTGGAGAAAACCTGACCAGCTATTTGTCTGCCATGGTCACCGTAAGCGCGGTCTCCACGCTACCAAGCAGATACTTAGTCGCTGGATTTCTGATGCAATTTGCATCTCTTATGAGTCCTCTGGTCCTCATTTATGCAGGTGTCCCAATTAAGGACCATCTGCGGGATGGTCCACTTCTTTAACCTTTGTGAGGCACTATTGCCTCAATATACAAGCCACTCTTGGCTCCTCTATTCTCATGCCCTAAATGGTGCAATTTCACACAGAGGGCAGGGAAACCATCAGTATGGGATAGGGAGCATCGCGCTCCCAAAGCGTTTCGACGCAGCTCGAGTTCTTGTATGTAACGCAGGTTCTCTGAAGGGAACAAACTGCTGCGTCTCGGGCCATACTTCAGGTACCCCTGCCTGCGCTCGCTTAGTTCCTTTTGAAGCTGCCGGCGTGCGTAAACGCACATGCTTTATAGCTTCCTGGTCATGACGTCACCCGCCTGTGGCGTGTCGCCCCCTATTTGATGATTTTACACGTGATTCAGAGTGCATAAATGCTGGAGGCGTTCCCAAAGCGTTTCGACGCATCGTTCCCTGTAACCTGAGACGATTTATACGTATACATTATTTAAATATTATTTAACATGGACAGAGTGACACTAGCAACAAAAAAAAAGACCACAAAAAACATATACCTTATAGCTGATATCAGTCACTGTAAATGGGCAGTTTTTGATTAGAACAAGTGAAAAAAAATTCTGAGCAGAGATGAACAACAGTGTAAATTCAACGAAAGGCTAAAGATGAGGGTGTGAAGAGACTGCCTGAGTTTGCATGTGAGTTTTGGTGCTGATGACCTCCTCTTGTCCTCCTGATAACAGTGGAACTCAACAACATAACGCTGCTATTTACAGCCTTTTGGGGTCAATGTTTACAGGAGTGCACCCTCCACCCCATTTCCAAGCACATTGGATTTGATAAGTGCTATTGATTTCTTTATAATAAAAAATAGTTATGCTCAGATCATGCATAGACAAGAGGTGTGTGATAACCTTTCCAAATGCTCTGTTTATTCTTTATGTTTTCATGTTACGCATCTCTCTCACCTTCAGCTTGTCCTTTAAATAAAGGGCTGGTGTAATGTGCTGGCACCAAGGGCATGAATCTCCATTTTTAAAACCAACATGTCTTTGCTTTATAATGACTTTATAGGGTTCATTCTACAAAACAGGTGTCCCCCTTCAGTGTTTATGTAAATAATAAGTGAACAATGAATAGATAACGTAGTGAATAGTAACCGTGAAGAAAAGCTTTTCTGACATTTTATGTTAGATATGATGTATAAAATATAAGTAAAAGTAATTGGCTATAAAATGGAAAAGGGACTCATTTGACCCACAGATGTTCTGCAGATCAGCACCTTTATTCAGCAGGGTTTGGTGTACAGCAGTGTTGAAGACAGCTGTTGAAGTGTAAATGTCAGTTCTTACTCTGCAAAAATACTGCAAACGTCAGGGCAGCTCAATGCATATTTAAAGTGTTTGATAGATAAGCAAATGATGTGATATACGGGATTTTCTTTTTCCTACAAGATTTCCAAAATGGTAATAAGCAGTGAATGGTTTACACGATACAATGGTTTTATCTCTTAAAAGGTTATATTGGTATAAAAAAAGAGTAAGAAAGGAGGGGTAGAGATAGAGAGAGACAGAGAGGGAGCACAAAATTCAAATGGATGATAGAGATCAGGCTTCCTCAAATTAAGTGTGTGTGTGTGTGTCGGAGGGAGACAAAAAATAATATATTTCTGCATATGTTGTGATTAAGAGTGTGTGTGGACGCTGTGATAATGTCTGATATCTGTAAGGAACTGACTAATATTGGTTTCTGATAATTCGATGACTTGCTTTACTAATGCAATAGGTCTATTTATTTTCTTTGCTTTTTAATAATAAACTATTTCTATTTTTTAAGGAACATTAAAACATGCTCGGACAATGTTTTTGCCAAATTTGTGAAAGTGATCATGCCCTTGACAGAAGATCATTATCAAACCCCAATTATATCCCATAATACATGTCTGTGTTAATGTGTGTGTAACGCGTGACATAATTTTAGGGAGAATGAATCATGTTACTGACATTGTTATTTGTTAATTTAAGCTCTCTGTGTTGTTTTTACTCCTGACTCACTAAAAGACTCCAGTCAGGTAAACGGTGTAACAGATAAGTAACATGAGAACGTTTCAGGTTACGTATGTAACCCTTGTTCCCTGAAGGGAACGAGACGCTGCGTCGGAAAACGCTATGGGAACGCCATCAGCTTATATGCGCTCTGAAACACCTGTCGCACAATCAATTACGGGGCGCTACGTCACAGGCGGGGTGACGTCACGATCAGGAAGCTATAAAAGCACGTGCTTTAGTGCACGCCCCCAGCTTCAAGTGAACGAAGCGAACGCAGGCAAGGGGTACCGGAAGTATGGGAGGAGACGCAGCGTCACTTTCCCTTCAGGGAACAAGGGTTACATACGTAACCTGAGACATTCCCTTTCAGGAACTCGAGCTGCGTCGGAAAACGCTATGGAAACAAGATGCCCACTAGCCATACTGGAGGTTCCCTGCCCTCTGTGTAGATTTGGACAGAACTAAGGCAAAAAAACAAAAGAGCCGGGAGTGGCTCGGACATCGAGGCCATAGTGCCTGACAAAAGTTAGTGAAGTGGACCATCCCGCAGCGATGCAGATGTCCTGAATAGGGACACCTGCAGAAAAGGCCTTAGAGGCCGCCATATCCCGAGTAGAGTGAGCCCTGGTCCCCGTAGGTGGGGGGAGGCCAGAGGACTCATAAGCAATGCAAATAGCATCAGTAATCCAGCAACTGAGCGTCTTCTTTGGTCGCGGGGAGACCACGCTTAGGGTGACTAAAACAGACAAAGAGCTGGTCAGATCTTCGCCACAGGGCAGCTCTGTGGACGTATAGCACTGGACTGGACACATACAGTTTAGCTTCTCCTGGCCGAGCTCCCGGAAGGAGTACGACTGGCCGTAGTACAACTGAAGGATTCTTAGAGATATAACCCTACCCTGCCCAGGGTAAAGAAAGGCTTTGACCAAACCAGGAGGGGGCCACAGAAAGGGCCTGAAGGTCACCCACTCTCCTCAGAGAAGTGATGGCCAACAGAAACACAGTTTTAATAGATAACATGTGGTCAGAGATTTCCTCAATGGGCTCAAAAGGAGGAGATAAAGAGCTTCGAGTACTACAGCCAAATCCCAAGGAGGGACCCGTGATCAGTCAGTGCACCTCTGAGGAAACGAGACACCCACGGGTGTCTGCCCAAGGGATGGCCGTCCACCAAGGCGTGGAAAGCAGAAATAGCTGCCACATACACCTTAATAGTGGAGTAGGCCAACCCTGCAGAGAGGCGGACCTATAAGAAATCCAGGACTGCATTAACAGTGCAGTTAACTGGATCCAGGCTGTGCTCTCTGCACCAAGAAATGAAAAGATTCCATTTCAAGGCATAAAGTTTCCTCGTAGAGGGAGCTCTGGATTGCAACATGGTCTCAACAACCTCGGTTGAGAGACCCGAAGTCAGGAGCTGCTCCCCCTCAGGGGCCATACCCACAGCTTCCAAAGTTTGGGGCGGGGGTGTAAGATGGCACCCGCCACCTGAGACAGAAGGTCTCTCCTGATGGGAATCTTCCACGGAGAACTATTTAGCAGATCTACCAGATCTGAGAACCATACCCGGGTTGGCCAACACGGGGCCACCAGGATTACGGAAGCCTCGTCCTGGCGTATCTTTTCCAGAACTCCCAGGAGCAGAGCAATCAGGGGAAAAGCGTACAGAGGTAGCCTCGGCCACATGTGCGCCATGGCATCCAGTCCCAGAGGAGCTGGAGGAACTAGAGAGAACCAGAGGGGACATTGCGCAGTCTCGAGAGAGGCGAAGAGGTCCACTTGGGCTGGCCAAAAAACTCTCCAGATCTGCTTTACCACATCGGGGTGAAGCATCCCCCCCCTGAGACTTGGCCCCTGCCTCGACAGGTTGTCTGCTCCTACATTGAGATATCCAGGGACATATACTGCTCTCAGAGAGAGGAGTTTCCCCTGGGACCAAACAAGAATCTGGTGCGCCAATTTGTAAAGGGGACGCGAACGCAGACTTCCCTGATGGTTCAGATAAGTGACCACTGTGGTGCTGTCGGTGCGAACAAGCACGTGGTGGCCTCTCAGGTCTGAGAGAAAATGTCTGAGAGCATGGAAAACTGCCATCACCTTGAGACAATTGATATGCCAAAGTAGTTGGCGACCTCTCCAAAGACCCTGGACCGGACGGCCACTCATGACTGCCCCCCAACCGGTAAGGGACGCATCAGTCGCAAGTGTGACTCGGCGGCAGCGGGGACACATCGGCCGCAAGTGTGACTCGGCGGCAGCGAGCCCCCAATACTGGGCCCTGAGTAAGGAACCAAGGTTTCTTCCACATATTCAAGGCTCTTAGGCAGCGCCTTGAGACCTTGATCTGGCGGAAGAGGTTTCCCCTTGGGGAAAACCCCTTGGATTTGAGCCACCACTGTAGGGGCCTCATGTGCAGCAGACCGAATGGAATCACATTGGAAGCGGCTGCCATAAGCCCAGCAGTCGCTGGAACTGCTTTACAGTGAGTGACTGGCCTTCCATGACTCTCCTGACTGAGTTTAGGATCGAATCTACTCGAGCAGGGGACAGTTGTGCCTGCATCATTATCGAATCCCATATTACACAGAGATAAGTGGTCCTCTGTGCTGGAGAAAGCACACTTTTCCCTGTGTTCAATCTGAACCCCAAAAGTTTTAAAT
>JAZGTK010008359.1:0-18367 GCA_036877625.1 Ambastaia sidthimunki
AAGTCTTTATTGTTGTGATTTTTTTTACAACTGATTATGTGCATTACCTAATACTGAGTACACACTCAAACTCTTTACACATTTGTAAAGTTTGACACAACAGAAACTTTTGTAAAAAATCAACAATTGTTGTACAACCATGGAATACTATAAGCATTGAATGGTCATTTCCTATGTATTTATAATATAATATATTTTTGGACTTTCTACAGCCAAAATTTCATACAAACAAATATTGCAAGAATACGCTTTTTCCATTTTTAAATATGGATGTGTCCAATGCTCATATGGAACATTGGACACATCCATATTTAAAAATATAGCATATTTAATATATGCTTAATATATTTAATATAGCATATTTATATATGCAATTACTCTGACAATTTACACTTCATCTTTGCAAATCCAGGTCTAAGAGTGTTTATAGATTTAATTTCAGATCTATTTAATGTTGACTGTCAATGTATTTCAGTCTATCAGTGTGTAGTGTGTTGTTTGTTTGTATGTCAAAAAATATGTCAGGTCATTATCAATAATTAACATTCTTTGATCATACAGTGGAGGAGTATTATTAACACATATGGTACACCTTGTATCCACTCACTGGCCACATTATGATACTTTAAGGTACACCTTGCTAAAATAGAGTTAGACCCCTTTTGGTCCAAGGTGCTGGAAACATTCCTCAGAGATATGGGTTCAAATTGAAATAATAACCTCACACAGTTGCTTCAGATGGGTCAGTTGCCATTCCACTACATCCCAAAGGAGATAGATCTGGTGAATGTGGAGGACATTGAGTACAGTGAACTCATTGTTATCTTTAAAGAAACCAGTATGAGATCATTATCACCAGTATGAGATCATCATCACCAGTATGAGATCATCATCACCAGTATGAGATCATCATCACCAGTATGGTGAGCTTCACCACCAGCCAGAATAGATCCATGCACTCATGTTGTTCACATCAAAGTCTGACCCTTATATACCCTTATATCTGCATGTCCCAGCATAAATCGAGACCCAACAGACCAAGTAACATTTTTCCAAAATGCTCTTGCTTTTAATTTAGCTGAGCCTGTTCCAATTGTTGCCTCATTTTCCTGTTCTTAACTGACATCAGCCTTAATGTGGTTTTCTGCTGCTTCGAGGTTCCATGTGCGATGTTCAGTTATGCTCTTGTACATGTCTGCAGTTGGACCATTAGGTTATTTGAGTTACTGCTTGAACAATTCTGGCTTTTCTCCTTTGACCCCTGCCATCAATAAGTCATTTTCACACAGATGACTGCCGCTCACTGGATATCTTTAACCATTCGCTGTAAGCCCTACAGAGAGTAAAAATCCCAATAGATCAGCAGCTTCTAAAACACTCAATGAAGTCTGTCTGGCGCCAACCGTGTCACTTAAATAATATCCCCCCTATTTTGATGCCTGCTTTTAACTTTAGCTGATCCTCTTAACCTTGTATACATGCTTAAATGCATCGAGTTGCTGCTACATGATTGACTAATTAGATATTAACAAGCAATTGAACAGGTATATGCAGTAAAGTGGCAGGTGAGTGTGTAGCTGGGTCTACAATTGTGCACTGTGGCAGTAGTGATATAGTATGTACAAGTAGGCTAGTACCTACATGTGTGCAGTATAAATACATTCCTAGACATATTGTGATACGCCAATAAACATACAAAATGACATACTAACAACAACAGCAAAAGTAATTTTCTTAGGTGTCTTGGTATCTATATAGATATAGTGTTCCTGTAGCTCAACTGGTAGAGCATTGCATTAGCAGCGCAAAGGTTGTGGGTTCGATCCCAGGAAATACAAGTACAAGTACTGATAAAAAAAATGTATACCTTGAATTCACTATAAGTCGCTTTGGTTAAAAGTGTCTGCCAAATGAATAAATGTAAATATATAGTTTACAATTTGTCGGCAGCTTGTCGGCTTCTGAGGTCTCATGAGAAAGTGTCCTTCCAACTCTTAGGAAATCTCGATGTAATTAGTGAGCCATCCTCATTCAGTGTTTCTGAATACTAAGGATTCATTT
Source organism: Ambastaia sidthimunki (assembly GCA_036877625.1). Taxonomy (NCBI): domain Eukaryota; kingdom Metazoa; phylum Chordata; class Actinopteri; order Cypriniformes; family Botiidae; genus Ambastaia; species Ambastaia sidthimunki. The sequence goes on from JAZGTK010008359.1 coordinate 2,062, forward strand.
TATGTTCTTATTTTTGCCTACTACTGGTAGGGAAGCAGGGGAAGGGCATATTCAAATGGGGGATATCTGTGTGTGAGAGATATGTATGCAAAACCAGCACATTTATTTTGATAGTCTTTTAATAGGTCAAACACTCTGTCATGACCTCAAGAACACTAGGAAAATTTGCATATCTGCAAAGTGTTTTGTATCAGATTAGCATAATTATACATGAGCAGACCATCTCTGTGACACAGGCACCATCTATACTACACCAGACCTCAAAAGTGTTTAAACACAGGAGGATCTCTTTGTAAAATTAACTGTGGCTTCTTTTCACAGTTTTATAGGTCAGTGACAAATACAGATGTCTGAGGCTTTTGGGGGACAAATTATTTCACATGTGAATCAAAACACATTTTTGTCCAACTTGCAGCAATTGCAGCCTTAAACTTTAAGTAATGGCATATCATTCTTTGTGAATGGTTGTACAGAACCCCCAACCACCACCCCTTTAAAATAGCTAAAAAACTGTAATGTATTGTCCAAACATGAAACAGAGACTGGATCAATACACAGTTTTAAAGCTGATTTAATAAAACCAAACATGAGTATAACCCGTAGCATGACTAATGAAAAATAACTTGAAACAAACCACTAAATACATACAATTACCAACAAGGAACAAAAGCAAACACAAGGGTATATATACGCAGAGTAATCAGGGGAAACAAGTAACACCTGGACACAATTAGGACGGGGTAACACTAAAGACTACAAAGACCAGGGACATGAACTACAAAATCTGATTTCAAAATAAAAGACTTGATACAATAACAAAACTAAACAGACATGTAACAGTGCCTTTAAAAGTGTTGGTCTAAAAAGCAATAAGTACAGATTATTCATTCTCTGTATAAATTGCATCTGTGCACAAAATGAGCATCACATCATTGACCCTTTGTCATTGACTGTTTAATATCATTATTCCAGGCTTTTGGTTTGATAATTGCCATTGTGGGAGCATAAACTATAGTCCCTTGTTATTCTAGCAGCTTACAAGCAAATATGTATCATATGGCTGGCGGCAGTGTTTTTAACAGCTTATTTTGCAAGCGAGTTCATTCGCTCGCACCATAAAGAATCAGCGACAGTTTGTAATGAGCAATAAGGCTGCAAAACACTTTCATAAAAACAGGTGAGCAACATACTGTTGTTGCTGTTTCTCCACAAGGACGGTAGTCATTAAGTAAACAGGTTTAATGAGCTGGAAATATAGCGCTCAAGTCAACAGATGCAGGTGAGTGATGTGCTGATGCTGTGGTGGAGGTATTTACTATAGAGGTATGCAAAAGAAGGCTAGTCATGGTTTAATATGCAAAGTAAGGCATTTCCGGACAATGGAGTGCAGTGTAATCACACACATCCGACACTTGTGAAACTCCCAGATGCTTGTAAACTTGTTGCCGTGGTAAATTGCTAATTGCATTCATTAAAATAAGTACAAAATCCAGACCAGAGCCAACATCACATTTAATTTTATTAGTTCGTACTCACCTTGTGTTAGATCTGTCAATGTATTCTTCTGTTTTTACAGGATAAAGACCAAGACACCTGCAGTAAAAAGAAAATTGCTTTTCGTTTTTCACAAATATAGTAAACTTTGATTTCCAACCAAAGCATTACAGGTACAAATAGCTGATTTCTTTCAATTGTAATACAGAAGAAAACAAGATGTTTGGCCCTTTCTAGCATGGTGGGATAACAACTACATCATCTCACTCTATTGTATTTTTTTTTCAGTCTGTGCAAATATTCTTTTGTTGACTGTATTTGGCAAGCTTTTTGCTACAAAACAAAATTTTCAGTCCAAATTTGCTTACCCCACACAGTAGCTAGCCCCTGAGTAATAATCTGCAACTTGTGATAACAGTGTTAACCCATTTAATTTTGATGTTTATTATTGCATTATTAAAAAAATTGCAGATCTTACATCTTATCTAAAAGAATTTAAAAATAGAACATCTTAAATAATATTTAGATTAAGTCTTAAGGTTGTCCAAAGGTTGAGGGTCACTATTTGCTAAAGAATTGTTTATTAGGAGCTTCAGATGCAATTTTTTTACCCTATTCATGGAAAGTGCATTTTACCTTTATTTAATTTGATCATATCTTTGATTCAGAGAGTGTTTGATGCCAGTTTTCATTAAAGCCCTACAAATATCAGTGCAGACCTTGAGGACAGTCTCACTGCTTTCTTCCCATGACACCACTGCTCGCACACCATTACAAGTCCATGCAGAGAAAAGCACATTCTCAGGCCTGGGTTCAAGAGGTCTTAAGTAATGTCCTATAGAGTCAATGTCTGGTAAATGGCCAGAAGGATGGGTGTACATTTACTGCTATTAGACAAGCACATAGACTCATTTCTGTCTCTGGAAGACTGCAGCAGGACATCTGGCCTATGTAAGTGGATGGAGCACAGCTATTGATTCACCCGTTTTGTGTGTTAGCCTGTGTTCAGGTTTGTAAATTTTTTTCTGAATGCCTGACAGGCAATGAGGCAGATGTAACAATATTGCAAAGGTCAACCAGACTATAGCTTGCAGAAACCAGAGACTCTCAGCATCATGAGAGATACAGCAACAAAATTTGTATTTTCTCAAGACATGCTTCATGAACACGGACAGGAATGGTCCGTAGTGGTGCATAGATTAGATCATTTGATTTTGGTTCAGTATGATGTTTGTAGTGAAATCTCTTTTTTGATTCTTGGATTGCAGGTGTGTAAAGTAATTTTAGCATAGTTTGAAACATCACTGAGACTAATATATGGACTGTTTCTCAGGAAGTCTTAGAAGCTTATATTAGCTCTCTATCTAATCACACTGCTCTCAATTGGAATATTAAAGAGGTTTCCTTAGTTTCTCCTCTATGTGTATGTTATGTGAATACAGAACTGAGTTGTATTGATGACTTGCATCGGTATTGATTCTTCTTTCAAAAACATTACACAGCTGACAGAGAGATATGCAAATGTACAAAGCTGCCCTTGCAGCTTTCTCGCTCGATGCCTCTTGGCTGGAATGCGTCGTTTTGCAAAGAGGGATGTTCATTGACAGCCGCTACATGTGGGAAGCTAACACCTGGTGGTGGGCTGATTATGCATACATTGAGATGGAAGACTTCAAAACACTTTACAGATCCAGTGAGTCACAGCGAGACCATTTCTCCCAAATACACGTCAACATGTGTTAGCATTATTCTGACAAAAAGTACCTTTAAAAAGACCATAAACTATCACACGTGCAAAGCTACCAGTGGCAGAGTTTATGTATTTGGTATGTGGTTCAAAGTGAGACAGCTTGGGTTAGATGCAGCTGCAAAAATGTGATTCTTATTCTAAAGTCTTTATTATAGTTGCAAAGAGGAAATCAATGAAAAATAGCCCAGAATTGTTCATAGCATATTTATTTAAATAACTGGAGCTAATTTCTCCTCCAAACAAAATCCATTAATAACAAAAGCACTAAATAACGTCTTTTTTTTGTGGTAAAAATTTTTTGATTGTGGTAACACTTACGGCACCTGTCGAATCTCTGCTATAGATTGTTGCATGTGTTTTTTTATATTTTATTACTCGTTTTATTAGTTTGATCACATAATTAGTCACATGATGATTTTGTTGCTAAATAAAAAGTTACTCTCTCCTTGGGCACTTTCAGCCCACCTGCGTTTCTGACTAATCGAACGCATTCCACAGTTATGCTTGAAAAAAAAAACTTGTGTAAACGCAAATCGAAATAACATTTTGCGTCAGCACATATGGTGTTTGTTTTCATCAGCAAAAACATTAAGGGTTGTTTTTCTTTTAAGGTTATTTTATTACCACAAATGATGATGAGTAAACATAATGGCTTATCATTAGTAACTTTAAAAGCTCTTGTATCTTATTATATAAAGTTATTTGTTCAAGCTAATTGTTTCAGGAATGCTTTCAAGCCATTTGTTGTGGCAATTATTTTAGCTAAAGCAACTATTGCTCGCTTAAAGTTACGGATTTTAATAAATCGCAAACCTTAAAGTATTAAACTGGCATGTAAATTGTCCCTCGCCATTAGCTCTGTACTATAGTTGAATCATATCTCAAATTGTATGGCTTGATAAGGAGAGGTCTGCTGTTACTATTCTACGCAACTGAAGTTTAAGATTTACATTAGAATATCAACCTAGAAACCACCCAGAATAGTCCAGCAGTATGCTTAAAAAACAGAACAGCCTAGCATTGTGGCTGCTAGTTTTGTACCGGCAAGCCCCACTGACATTATATTCAGAAAATGTAAAAATGTATTTTAGATTTAATATGGATGACTGAATTTGTGCATTGAATATCCTGCCTTGATTTCAACTTTCCTTTGAAAATAACAGACACAACCAAGAGAAAGGTGACTTGAATCTGAGGTTTCCCTGACATTTCAGCTGGAATAGACAGACACAATCCTGCTGGCATTTTTATGAGCTATGACCTTTGAAGGAGCGTCTGTCCTATTAAAAGCATTTTGGAGCAGAGGCCCTCAGTGGTCACATAATCTAATCTTCAATAGATAGGAGAAACAAAAGATCATTGCATAGATTTGTCATGTGTTTAAACAATGTATATGTTTATAAAAGTCCTACATTAAGCACAATAATCAACCATTTAGCAGATACTGAAACAAGTTAAAGTACTATGTTCACCTAAAAAAAAACTGCAGCTTTCAAATCTTGCCTTTGGTTTTTATCAGTGGTTAAGCTTGCCTTTCCAGTAAGTGCAGGAAAGCATTGATATAATCTTAAAAAATTGTCTGTATCAGAGAGGAAATTGAAAATGGATAAAAATTGTTCTTGAAATGTTTCACTTTCATTTTAAAGACTTTTCTGCATTGATGGCCATTGCTACACAATAGACGTGGCAAGCACTGGAGCTGAATGCATGTTCTCATATGACCACTTGAAACATGTCAAATCTGAATATGTGAAAGTGCTAATGAGATATAAGAGCTAAGGGGGAGGGGAAATAATGTCTTAAATGCAGTAAAGCTCATACAGCTTAGGAAAACTGAAATGCAGTTCATCTGTCTTACATACATGTTTTCACAGCTGGACTGTCTGCGGTCATCGTATTCTTTTTACTGTATACTTTCAGTATATACTTCCACTCACTTCAGTTTCGTCGTTCACAAGAAAATAAATCATATACGTGTAACTTAAGGGCAAGCTATTTCTTTAAAGTACCCTATTTTCCAGACAGCCCTGTAGCAACCTATGGTTTCCTGCCTTGCTCTAAGGCACAATACTGGTTGTTGTGCAAGATTTTGTAACTCATATATGTAATCTATCTCAGCAGCTTAGATTTTGAACACCAGTTTATTAAAAAAAAGTGTGGGCTTACTATTTGTTTGTGTGCTTGACATAGATAAAAGATTACTCATGGCTGAGGCATCGTGCGCTCACTTTTTGGGAACATGAAAAGTGTCTGTCATCCACATGGTGATCAGAATTTCAACACGGTCATGGGGTCTCACCACAGTGCTGTCCTTATACCTCCCTTGGAGGGAGAAACAGAAGTGCATCCTGGGAAATTGTGACAGCCTCAAAAGGCTGTTGAATCTCAGCATGTGGCCACCCAAATGCCTGTTGATCTGATCTATTTCCTATTCTGGCATTTACCCAGCAAGAGGTTTACAGATGAGAAAAGAGAAGAGTAAGATATGCCCACTGTGTAGAGGAGACATTGGAAGAGACTGACTTGATATTTGAATTCCCTCCTGCAGTTCCCATGATGGTACGACAGCACATCTCAGTTCTCTAAGTCTATGCAATTTACCATCAGCCGCTCCTTTGGTACACATGGGTCACGGTGTGTGTATTTGTTTAAGCAGAGTGTGTACAAGGACCTTTGAGTTAATTTACCAGCAGTTTCACCAGGGTAAAAGTTTGGTTAATTAGCATGGCCTCGTTAACCCCAGCTGATGCTGTAACCATACCATCTGGATCATAGACAGCTATTCAAACATTATAGTAGATGTATTAACAGTGTTATTGTTTTTTGTAGGGCTCCTTACTGCTCAAAATTGACTTTTTTCCATATTGCAGCTCATGGTAGTCTAAAATGAAGTGCTTGGGAGCGATTAGTCACATGGTATTTACAGACTGTGGTCCCGTGAGCATATTTCACATTGCATACTTACTTTCAAAAGGTCCTAGTAGCTTTCTTCAGGTATTATAGACCTCCTTGACATTCAGTGTGAGCACTCTATTTATATATCTGTGCTTACATAAAGGCATGTCTTTCCTTTATTCAGGTGTGTACAGCACAACAGCACATTACCAGAAAGAAAAAAGCATGTGACAAAAAAAGAAAGAAATATAAAACTCGAAGTCCCCACAAAAAACAACACAGAAAACACCCCCACAATATCAAGACATCTCTAGTCACATTAGAAGTTTTTCTGCTCGTGTGCTTGAGTGTAGTGATGCAGTACATTGCAGTGGTTCACAGCTGTCTTTTACCGAACCAGCAAATTGATGCTAATGCAATTAGCTTTGTTGCCTTGGTCATAGTCTTCCTGTGCTAACTGGAATGGAAATGGCAGGCAGTGGGCGAAAGGCGAAAACATATCCGTGCCTCTAATTAGACAAAAAGAGCGTACTGGAAATAGGTTTGGAATGCTGTTAAATCACCCCATATTTCACAAGTCGTCCATCGATTTTGTAGCCCAATGAATATTCCAATGAGATTTTAGATATACAAGAAGTTTGCCCCAGAGGCCTCCGCTGGCAACTGCTAATCACTGACAACAGCATATTGTCAGGTGAATGTGTCACCATAATGTGACGTGATTGGTCAAAAACTCTGGCACAGGAAACCAAGGTATAGGTATAAATCATTAATCATTGCCCAGAAAGGGAAGATGAATTACCCTGTCATTCTTATTAAATAAAATAAGAATCGCATGATTGTCACAGTATATGAAAGCATTAGAACTCTCCCACAGGCTGTTTTACAGTTTCGTTGTCTACATGATTATGGTCTTATCCACATGGGATATATTGTGTGATGGCAGCCCTCATCTCTTGTTAGATAAATTGCATGGCCAATGATTACATCCTTGTCTGACTACTGATTTATGAAGCTAATCGTATACACACATTATACCTACAACCCTTAACTAATTCAACATACCCACATGCTGAAAATCAGGTTAAAAAAACATTTGCTTTTTTCAAGGAACACATAGCGTAATACTGAGTCTCCTTGCATCAAAAATACTATTGGCTATATTTAGGGTTAATGATTTGAGCAAACCTCTAAACCAAAGAATTAGGCCCGTTTCATTGCACACATAAACAGTGTTGACCGCACTGCAGCGCAACTGCAACTGAAGGCCTGCATCTTGGTCAGGCTTTTAAGACTGACCTAATTGTTTAACTGTGTTAAAGATCTGTGGCTCTATATAGAAACAAGTAACTATCATTGTGTATCATAACAGCCAATGCAACAGATGCTTTTTTAAGCCAAGCCTCATCAGTTGTTGCAGGCTTCAGTGGACCTGTGAGCCCCTAGTATTAATTATAACCACCTTTTACCTCATTAGTGATAATCCTGGTTTTGTAGTGAATTTTCCATGTTTTTTTTTGCGTTCGGCAATGAAACTCTACTTTGTGATTACGTTTATGCTACACAGCACCATGCTGCTTGTGTGGAATGTATAAATGCTATTCCTTAGTACAGATAATATATGCACTAAAATTAATATGCATAAATGTATGTGTGGTCTTCATGTTCAGTTTAACTCATCCTTCACCTCTGACACGCATCATACTTCATGCAGCTTGTTAAGAAGATGTGTACAATTACTTTTCTAGGAAAGCAAATTTATAATTGTGCCCTGGTGGATGATAAAAAGCCATAGACTTACATTAAAGGAGGGACACAAATCTACATTCTGTTGTCAATAGGACAGAGGTATGCTAGTAATTAAAAAAGTTTACATTTTCTTTAAAAAAATGGCACAAATTCTAGTTATCTGTCTTGGAAAGTGTGTTGGAAAGAATCTAACCAGAGCATTTTTTTTTTGTTTTCCACAATTCCATTAGTAATTTCTTCTATCCTTGAAATGGCCTTGCCGTGCCTCTAGAGTTTGTGTGATAGACAAGCGCAGAGACTTAGAAAAGAAAGATCAATACCAAGTTCGACCACTGTCCACTGCTTACACACAATAAAGCCTCATTACTGCCTTCACAGATAAAGAAATGAATCAAACACACCCCAGAGTGAATAATTCATGAGAAGCAGTGAGAGAAAAATAAAACCCCACTTCTTTCAGCTGTGCTGACATGGATTGAGCTGATGCCTTTTATATTTAGAAGTCATTAAATTGCCCGCCATACTTTCAGGCCCTCCTGGCACTGAGATAGTGTTAATTATACTCTGATAGAGGTCCAGTTCTTATCGGCTTTACCCATGATGCCAGATCAGAGCTGTATCAAAAACACTGTTCTATGCTTAACTAAAAAAAGGAAAAAAAAAACAGAGAAACAGACAAAAAAGAATGCTGTTTTGTAGGAGGGGCCGGGCTACTTTGGTCACATGACAAATGAGGTTAATGCACCACAATAGATAATGTTAATGTCACTTTGGTCTTGTACTATTGATTGACTGTCAACATCTTTGTCTGTTTTTCCCATTGCTGTTGAAAAGACCAGCATGTGTTCATGACGGTCCAGGCTGGTTTATGCTAGATAGCCCTGGTCTGATGCTGATCTAGCTTGTGGACCAGCATAGCAATGGAGATAGGCAGCAAAAAAATGCTGGTCTCCCATTTACATTTGCATCGAATCATTTAGCAGACACTTTTATGCAAAGCGACTTACAAATGAGGAGTATCACAAGCAATTTATCATACAAGTGGCAGCCATTTTCAGAGTACCGCAGTGTCAGGCTTCAGGAGTACAGCAGCAAGAGCATAAATAAAAGTGTAGAAAATTTATAGCATCTTCAATAGTTACCCTGCATAGATATACAAAAAATGTTTTCTTGACATTTTATTACCCACGTTCTTGACACATCACACTGCTTTATAAACAGCATTAAAGGGGTATTCTGGGCTCAGATTGCTTGCTTTTCCTTCTTTATTTGATCCAAATCATCATTTGAATACAATTGTAATTTATTTATGTAATTTAATTGTTTACCAAAAATCTTACCAGAAAATTTGTATCTTACCAGTGGATTAAATATAATTATATTTTATAGAACAAATTTCCATTTAAATTCTTAATGTTCTCTCTGTCCTATTCGATTTTAAAGAGATTAAGACTGAAAATACCAACAGGTCGTTTTAGGCAAACACAAAAAATGAATTCTCATCACTGCAATGGCCTCAGAAGCCGAGATGTGTCAAGTGGCAGGTTCTGTTTTTCTTAGTCTTTTCTCTATCTGTCAGACTCCAGTCAAGAGGACGGTTAAGAGAGAAATAGAGGGAGAGTAGGAGGTGAGAGGGAAAAAATAACTGTTGGTACATGTCATCTTTATATTTGCTAGCCGGACAACTTTGTATATCCGAACACTGCATACAAATTGAGTCCACACATACTGTTGACTTCTGTGGTTATTGTGGGTACGTCTGGATAGGTACTATGTCACATGAAAATTCACAATATTACTTTTGAACTGTTTGGTTTTACATATTTTATGGTTTATATGTGCAGGTTCATAGCAGTATAACTATAAAAAGTCATTCAGGTGCAACAGATGAGATGAAAACAGCTTGTATTCATTGATTTTCTACCATAACTTTTATGGGACATAGTTTCTTGCAGTCGGCTACTGTAGCACTGTCCAATATCTAGATTATTAGTGAGATTTGTCTTAATGTTTTTATATTGCTGTCTTCTCAAGATTGTAGGAACATTTTGGGTTATTTTCAAGCCCAGTGGGCAATAACATCTGTAGCACACTGTCGATTACAAAAGATGAGAATTTCTTACTCTTCAGCTTGTAAAAACAATAGAAAACAGGCCAGGATTTGAAGGCTTAAGTTATTTTGAGATTCTTAGCATTAGCATGATAACTGCATCTGCTTGAAGCGTTGGTTACTTGTGTCAGCTCCAAAATGCTTCAACAGCTTAACATGCTTTATTTTCATGAATATTGCATATTGTACAAAATAAGTGTTCGTTTTATTTGCTGCATTAAAGTAGATAAAGTATATTACATTATTTTGGCAATTGACTACCCTGGTTTCTATATAATGGCATTGGCCATTAAAATCAGTCGACCACTACATAACACCCAGTTATGGTTTGCCTTTGTATTCCTGTGAGGATTTGTGGAAAGAGTAAGACATATGCCCTGTCCTAAATAGTAGACGTGATGTGGACTTGTGGTCTTTGTTTTGCTAGTCTGTAGCTTTATTAAAAATACAACCATCTCATATTTACTTTAGGTTTGCCAGACTTCTATTTTAAGTGTGTGTTTTGTTAAATGCATGTCCTGTTCATTTATATGAACTGTTGGTATATACTTAATAAATAAATAAATAAATAGTCTGCAGCTGACAATATGGTTACACATTTCCAAAAATGGTGTTAAAAAAGTGCTAATTGGCTTTAGTTGCTGTTTCAGTTGTATGAATTCATTTTTGGACATAAACTTGGCTATTGTGTGATATATGATCTGTTTGCATGGATGCATCTGTTTGGCTGTGTGCATTTTGGCTGGTCCACCTGTTTGCCACCTGCTAGTGAAAAAGCTCATGCCAGGTATGAGAGCTCCGTATGCTGCGTATCCCTCCAAGAAGCTGATGTGTACTCCAACAACAGATGTGCTTTCAGATTTACACTTTGTAACACGCAGGTGAGAGAGGTGTGTGCGTGTATGTGTGGTCTGCAAGTTATGCATGAAAATATAATGGATAAAGACAGGGGGCGACAGAGAAAATTCTGGTTTGTCCCATTCTCTCTCTGTTCTCTCTCTCTTTTCATGTTAAAATCAATAATATACGGCCTAATAATAAATCAATAATACGACTAGCAAATATGCAGACTTGGCAAATTTAAGTCATTGTCGAGATCTCATCTGAAACTCCAATGGAGACATGAGAAATATCTAAGACACCAGAGTGTTTCCATTTGCTCTCCATTTAATCTAATTGCTGCCTAGGAGAAATAATTGAGATGTTGAGTTCTTATCTGTGATTTTTCTTTCCTGTGGGTTTCTTTCTGTGTATATGTATCTCACTCTTTTTGTCTCTTTGTTTCTCACTTACAGACACACACACATTTTATCATCTCTCTCTTTTCCCACTGGAAAACAGGTAGATGCTGGACCATCCATTACTGTAAACAGAGCTTGAGACAGATGAAACGAGCAGAATCATGGAGGTAGACAGAAACGTCAAGGGCACATTACTGAAGTCTGGGGCTCTTTGGGCCTCTGTGTCACTAACAGCCACTAATGTGAGAATGGGTGTCTCACCCACAATAAATGCTTGAGTGAGTCACCCGTGTATGGAAATGAATTGTCCATGCCGCGGTTATGCACTTCTTGTGTGCTTGCATGAGATTTGTACAGTAGTATTCACTTCTTCAAGAACAACTAAAACTGCTTTACAGTATGTTAGAATTCTCGTCTAATATGCCTGTTTCAAATGGCATGCTAATCATACACTTGACTGATGGAATCAAATTATCTCAAGAGTCTTTAAGTACTGTGATCAAAGACTACCACTTGTATGTAAAAGCTTAGCACGGCTCTGTTCCAAGCCCTAGTGAGTTGACTCAGTAGGCAGTGGCCTTCTAAATAAGGATAATTGTACACTTCTCAACTTTTCCACACTGGATGTGGAAGCACCATTCAGCAGAGGTCAAGGTAGTCATGTAATCAAATTTGTAAAAGAAAATGAACTTAAATAGGCCCCTGTTGCTTAATTTATTAAAAAATATAAATGTTTAAATCTGGGACTTGAACCCAGGTTTTTGCAGTCTCATTGTAATACTAATTCTCTTCTTTTATGTAGTGTGTTATTTAATCGTGTTGCCTTTAATGTTTTTTTTTGTCCCAATCCATTCTTGCTTGAACTTGCTGGGATTCTGGGATTGTCTTTTTTGTAAAGGATACGTGTAATACAAAATTACATTTTGGGCAAAGCAAGGTATCAACACCATTTTTCTGTCTACCCTTTGGAACAGCTTTTGTGTTAGCATCACACTTGTCATGCCGGTCTGGGTGGGCAGCACAAGGGTTTGGAACAGATCCCTTGTACATCAGTGTTACTCATCAGGAATTTTAACGCCGCCCCGTCTGGGCTGATATTCATGAGTGACCAGACGGCCCACAAAGGTATGCACAAACTTTAGCACATCTATATATGCAAACCCAGATGGCAGCGTGCACCTCTACGTACTCTTGGTCCCAGAGTACATTTATATCAATGCTTTATGTGTGAATGAGCAATTGCATTTGAATAAGGGCACTGACTTCTGCAACTCTGTATAAGCAGATGTAAAAAAGTGAGTGTGTGAATAAATTTATGTAAATGCAACTATGTGGTGGATGTGCGTCTTTAAAAGTTTTCAGCAGAGTTTGTAAAATGATTCATTTTAACTGTTATGCAAGGTATTACATTTCAAGGTTACAAATGTGCTGCTTGTGTTGGAATATGTTCATGAAGGATACTACCCCTTAAAATGAGCAGCTTTTAAAAAATAAATATTTAAAGCAATAGATCACCAAAAATGAAAATTCTGTCATGATTTACTCACCCTCATGCCATCCCAGATGTATGTGACTCTTATATCTGCTAAATACAAATGAAGATTTTTATAGAAGTGTCTCATCTCTGTATGCAAAAGATTTACAAATGTCGACACTCCAAAAAACACATACATCTATCATAAAAATTCCTACAGAGACTTAATGCAGAGTTTAAAATGTAAAAGTGCATTTTTCATTAAACGATTCTTTTTTGCTCTAAAAATGCTCCATAAAGGTTAAATTGCATGTAATCTATAACAGTGTTCAAATTGAAAGAATGATAAAATGAAGTATTATCAAAAAAACATATTTGTTGAAAATTTGTGAAGTAGAGAGTAAACACAAGTGTGGAACTGGTAAAAATTAATTGTGAATATTGAAAGGACTTTACAGTTACAGAGTAACTGGGTGCAAATTTTGCAAATTCAATTAAAGCAGGATTTATTACAGCTTCATATCACAGTTTATTACCCAGTTTTTAGTTTTAAGGCTTTAACAGTTTGCCGTTTGTTGCATCATTTGCATACGCCCTCCTCAAACCTTACCTCCATGAGTTTTTCAGACAATCTCTCACTGAATACATCAAACACTGTATTTATATCTGTTACAATATGTGTATGGATGCACAGAGATGAAGATCCAACAATCTTAGACTTCCTGTTGAAGAGATTCAGTGGTCTCTGTGTGCTTTCCAGGGCGGGATCAGCAATGTGCCCAAAGCCCTAAACCCTCACTGCCAACCAGACAGTGATAGTCGACTCCAATCTGGCAAACGAATGAGTGCCCAGCATAAACAAGTCTCTGCGTCTGTTCTCTCATATCCTCTGATAATCTTCAGCATTAATAAACATTATATTAACCTTCACCTTTAACTTTGTAGCCCTCCAGAGGAGGAAATTTAGGTTGCTCCTTGCCTGAGTCCACTCAGAAGAACCCCTTGTAACTGTCTGTCCTCTAGTGTTTCTCCTTTTTCCTCTCTTTCATTATTCTATTCCGATTGTTTTCACCCTCTCACCCTCAAAGACTCATCTATCTCATTTCAGGTAAAAACTTCAACCCTGGTTCATGCAGCCGACATGAGTGATGAGGTTTCTTTGTGATATTGCTGTCTAGAGATACATGGATAGGAATGACGCTCTGCATACAAAGCCGGCATCAGTGTGTGCTTATCTTCTGTCGTTTAATTAGCACACCTTCCCATAGCGAGATGAATTTTCTTAGCTGCCAACAAGACAGACGGAGGCCATGTTAGATTTGCAGTGTTTCCAGCTGCTATCACCTGGTAAATCAAATCTAGCACCAGGCAAATAGTCTCTGCCTCACTTATGGAGACTGATGTGACAAATAAGGCACCCTGCTTTGCAATTCATCTCTCTAGAAGTCTATGATAAACAGTAATAGGAAAGAAAGTCCCACTGTCAGGACGACTGTGAGGAAGCAGCTTGTCATAAATGATGAGAGCTGCCTGATTTGAGCCAGATGAGTTCTGCCTGTTACTTGCGACTGTATGTTGTGCACTGAGGTTGTCCTGTAGTACCTGACCAGACTGTATTACAGTATAATATAATGTAGAACCATGACCTAGTGGTTGGCACACACTGTACTACAGACAAATTGAGCCTTGATGCTCATAGGTACACATCTTGCAACATGTCCCAATCCCATTCTCCCTGTCTCCCCAAATAATTTTCCTTCTACTTTTTACTTTGTTTCATCATTCATTGGATCATAACTTTATACAACTCTTCTGGAAGCTGAAATCACACCTTTAAGGTTTTTGCTATACACTCTAACTCAGTAGGCTTCAAATGTGCAGACCTGTTTTGGCCCTGATTACAATTAATTTATCTAATATAATTAAACTTACTTCCTTGCTACCCACTGTTATGGTTCAGAACTCAAGTGTCCTGTGTTTGTTACTCATTGAGGTCATAGTTCCCCTGCGGAGGGTGGCATAAGATAGACTACTGCACCAGGCAGGGACAAAAGCTGCGAATTACTGCCAACATACTGGGCTCATGAACAGGCAGAAGTATTCTCGCATGCCCACTCTCCTTAGGCGGGGATACACAGGAAGAGCCTGCTGTATTAAACCGTCCTCTATGGAGCTGGACTACACATCATCCCTCAAAAAGACTCCTGCCAGCTATTGCTTATGTTCTCGCTTTGTCATCTCCTTTCGAGATGACAAATGTAAACTTTGAAGAGGAGCCATGGTTTGGGCTCATGCTCTTTCTGGCACCCCACCGGCCATGCATAAGAGCTGGGGAGTAACTGTGGGCATTTCTGAGATCCAGCTACTGGTTTGGCTTTGGTGTGGCTTTTTGAAAAATTATGAATTAAGCTAGAGTGAAGGGATAGCAAATCTTTATGTTTAAATCTGCATGATTTTGATATATCATTTTACAAAGCTGAAGGTAAACTATTAACAATGTGTTTAATAACATTTCCTTGTTTATTTCCCAAGGAACGGCAAATCGGCACGTATCGAGCCGTGTCCTTTCATACACCTCATATTTCTTTATTTTCTCCAATACAGCGCAGAGGAATATGAACAAGCTTAGCACCTTTGTTGTATGCCCAAATCTCCTAACTGCAGCGGAAAACTTTTCAATTAGTTCTGCAAGTTCATCTTACTAAGCGGAGTTCTACTCCAGCGTGGCAGAACAAAATAAATGCTGTTGGGAAATCAACCATTTTACTCAGATTTTCTTTAACACAGAAGATGCTGCAATTGGAGGAAGAGAAAAAATAAGTTACCTTGACAGAATTACAGAGAAAAAAATAATTGAATGCCTCTTGGGTATCATGCTTCTCTTAGGAATTCTTCAGTGTGAGACTGGCAGACTGGCAAACTGCCTGGTTCAGGGACTCACTTGATTACTTGATGGGAACACAGCCACGTTTGCAAACCGGACTTTTAATCACAGGTTGGCTACGTGAGCGAGGGCAAGACTGTTAATCCCCTCCAAATCTGTTTTTGTCAGGAAGGCGTTGAAATGTAATTATCACCCCAGTGGTGATGCTCCGGTAACAGATACGTCATATATCCGGCAGCTGTGTGACCACAGTACTAGTTCTTCAATTTTGAGTCTCTTGTAGTCTTTGAGAAATTGAGTGGCACTTCAGTTTGGTATTAATTTTAGGTAGGTCAGCTCAAAACCAGGCACAATAACTCAGTAGCTCCCAAAACAACATAGAAATATAGAGAACACTTTTTTTATGTCAAATCCCAAATCAGAATATTTTCTGTGCCTGCATTGCAAGTGATAAGTTGATGACCAAAAGGCTTATAAGAGCATTGTAGCTGAAGTTAATAATTATTAGCTTTAAAGAAAAACACATCTTCAGATGTTATAGAAATAATATTTTGCATGAAAAATTAGAATTGTTTTCTGAAATTTCTACCTTCCAGAATAGCATCTGACAAATAGTGAAAGCATATGGCATGTGTCCTTAGTTAGAATTTCTTTTCAAAACCATATTCTGATTTGGCAGATTGCCATTAATTCTTTAAGAAACTCACTA
>JAZGTK010008360.1:0-18366 GCA_036877625.1 Ambastaia sidthimunki
TGAAACAGACTCTCACAGACACACTCACAGGGATGACCGGAGACTGGAAGAGCTGTTTACTGCGATCACTCAGAAGAGCACCAGGACGGCCATGATTCACCTGACCCGCTGAGAAACACATTCACCATTAACTCACTGTAATGTCACTGCTGATAATAAACACACAGAGATCTGGTATGAGGTCACCCTGCATGCTGAGCAGGTGCTGTCCGGTGTGGATGGCCATGTTTGGCTGGTATGTTGCAGAAGTCAGAGTTGTCATGTCACTGGAAAATAAACACAATTATAAAACTCATCAGTACAGACTGGTTTACTTCACACCGCTGAGGTGGAATTGTGTGTAAATGTTGATTTAAATTCAGCACGTGTAAAAACTCTGTGAGGTCTGATGTGTTCAGGTTTCATCTCTGTTCTTCACCTCTGTTCTTTCCGTCGTCGCTTCTCTTCTTCATGCAGGACTTTCTTCAGCTGCAGGAAAAGCTGGTGTTTCTCCTCCTGAAGACACTGCAGCTTCTCCCCCATCTTCATGATCTGAGAGAGAGAGAGAGAGAGAGAGAGAGGTTCATGCAAACATAAATAGTAATGAAATTCATTTTTTATCATGCAGAAACTCACCTGCTCTTTAGTTTCCTCCAGAGACATCCTCTCCTCCATCTCTTTCTTCCTCTTCCTCTCTTCCTCTTCTTTCAGTTTCTGCTCCATCATTTTGTCAACCTCTTCCTCCTCTGAGAAAAACAATTGATCAGAGATGATATAGTTCAATGCGTCCGATCAGACAGACAGCTACATGACAGACAGCTACATGACAGACAGCTGATTCCAGGGCTCACCTTGCCTCTTCCGCTCTCTCTCTCTCATAATGTGCTTGTGTAAGGCACGGGCCATTGCATTAGACAGTTTGGGCCTCTCCAGAAGAGCCGGCATGATGTTAGGAACTGGTGGTGCCAGCTGAGATGTCAGATAAGAGATGTTATTACGTGCTTCTGAATTCTCTTCACAGAGGACAATCAAACATTTTAAATCTGCCGGAAATGTCAGTTTACCTTTTTTTACATCAATAAAAAGTAATGAAACATATGTAAACCTGCAATTTTCTGTTTTAAACAGAGATGCAATAGTCATAATAATAATCATAATAAAAAAACTCAAAACATTCTCAGCTATATCAAAATGTCAACATTTCCTGCAAGTCCAGGAAAACACAACACAGCTAAAGCAGCTGTCAAAGACGATCACACCAACTTACCACAACAGTTATAAAAACCAAACACTACGAGCACAATATCAAACAGCAGAAAAGTGATAATCTGAGAATCAAGACAATGCGATACATTTGCAAGTTATCTGGGTTTGCTATTGCCAGCGGGCTATGCATGCAGCTGTGACTGACAGTCAGTTCGTTTAATCGGAATAGGAAAGCAATCTCGCATAGTCATGTGTGTACAGAAGATGTTCATTTCATTATCTCTGATTCTCTGTATATTGCATAACATCTGATCATCAGCTAGCATGCTAGCGGCTCACGTGACAGCTCTAGTCAGCTAGCCTGCAAAAATCAGCGAATAAAATGTAACCCTTGCGTTGAATTCGTAATATCTTCATGCAACGCACTTTTGTCCGTTTCCAAGAATAAATGTAGGCCGAGCTTGTCTGAAGGATTTTCTTAAAGAAAAACAAACAACTGTCAGTTACTGACCAAAATAAAAGTGACAGGAAACCCAGTTGTCGCACTTCCGCTGTGGGTGTGTCTTACTGACGTCACGCATCATAAAACGCATACACAGGCATCACACGTTTTACAGACACGTGAGAATAATATCACTTAAACAATATCATATCACCATAATTTATTCAATAAACTCCTCCAGCTTAGGTTGTCCCCTCACTTATAATAATTCTATAATAAAACCACTAGTGTTGCTCACTCATAATTATGCTTTTACCTCATTTAACCCAATTGTTTCATTGCACTACATCCTCTGCAATAAATCACATGAGCACATTAGCTTAATTTTCCTTCTAGTCACATTTCATGATGATTCATGTTTTAAATCAGTATTCCTATCTACTTGATTTGTTATCACACATAATACCTCAGAGCAGTTATATATCAGACCTGAGACATGCAGTAATTATCACCATTAAAGAGTCACACAGGCAGAATGTCACATCAGGTTTATAATGTTGGCAAGCTTAAAATACAATTATAACAAACACATCAATCCTAAACTCAAAATTAAAAAAAAATTTAATCAATTTATAAACAGAAGCAACCTCAATAATAATGCAAATACTAAGATGGAGAACTAAACAAGCAATCTCCTATAATATCAAGCTGACTTTTTTTCTTTCTAACCGGTTTATTGAAATAAAAAGTGGTTCCAATCCATTGCAAAATAATAATTATTGGCAATGGTACACAAACACACTCACACAAACTAAACATCATCCAGCAGCATCATCCAGTACTATCAGTGGTTTTGATCTGTGCAAATATAACGGCTGAAAATTACATTGAACCAAATATTAAAGACTGAAATAAAGCGGCTGCAGCGTGTATGTCAGAGCAAAGAAAAAATCTGAAAAGTTGAAAGAAATAGAGAAACGTACAGTGCAGAACACAGAGAAAGCTTTGCGGATATGATGCCACTACTTTACTGAAACAGAGCAGGACAGAGGATGTATCAGATCTGTCTAAAAGCAAGACAGAGGGGAACTTTAAAACAGGAAGGATATGCAGGCAGCATAACAGACAAACAAGATAAACATTAACATCTCAGATTAGGAGAAGGAGCTAAAAGTGCATTTAACATGTACACTTCATGTGGCCTGATATACTGATGATTTTCATTTAAATACAGATTGTGTGGGTTAGTTAATTTGGTTACACATCTCTCTGGTTGTCCCCATAGACGCTTTCGTCACTGTAAGCAATGTAAAGGAAAAAGTCTTCTTCATGATGCTCCTAAAACACAGACAGAAAACACAGAGTTTAGTGATTTACACACTGTCTGTATTCCAATGACAAGCAAAAGGTTCAGCTGGAACAAAAGAAATGCAGAAGTATGTTCACAGAGGATGTTTTCTGTATTAAAGTTTTGTTGTTTTAGGTTAATAATGCTTTAAAAAGGTTCTGCTTAATCCGCTGGCAGAGAATTGCATTAGCAGCACAAAGATTTAAAAACGTAAATGCTTTTAAAAAACACTTACCCTTAAAGTAGGTACACAGTTAATAAAGTAAATACAATTGTAGCAACATGTGCCAAACAATTTGGGAATATGTGCTTCAAAAGTCGAGTAGTTTACATGCATGAAAGAATAAAGATAAACATAAATTAAGAGGAGGTGAAACTAATGAGGGGCAGATGTACCTGGTAAAGAAGCCCCATAGTGGCAGATGTGGGTGGAATAACATTGTTGACAAAGAAGAAAAGGGCGTCTTCTGCCCGCAGGTGAATCCTTTTCCGAATCAAAAAGTAAAACTGCCCCACTTTAAAAATATGAAAACATGTTAATACATCTTCCTTCATTCTGTTTCCAACACATTATGTCATTAAAGTTTAATGTATATTAATCTTTGAAAGGAAATGTAACCTGTGAGGTCAGACGGGACTAGATACTTCTTCTTGTCTAAATCTCCTATTCTGGCTTTTGGGGCCTTTTCAACGATCACCTGTCAAAAAACAAAAGAAATCAGCGGTGATACTCATAACATCGACCATCACTGTTAGTTATATGAGAGCAATCGCACCCGGGATTCCCCGATTTAAGTCTCGATAGACTAACAAAATTCACTGCTGAAATTTGACTGAAGACACATAATGCGACTGAAATTGAGGCCGGTGTGAGGCCACAAGTTAGTGTGCAGGAAACCCTTATAACACATTCATACAGCAGTCAGTCAAAACAAAACACATATAACATCCTAACACACAGCACATGTGAACAATCTTACGTCTATTTAAATCACCCACAGATGATTCGTTTTCTGTCTGTAGTGTAAATGATCTTAATTCATACTGAAACAACAGCAAACTGACGCTGGCTGGCCGTCACATCTCTGAAGGGCAGTTCATAACGACGATGAAAATGTATGAATTAATGTGATATATGTAAATGTAATGGTTGTAAAGTAAGATCAGTGTTTTTCGGTGTGAATCTGCGCTGTTATGGTGTAATATCTCGACAGGTTAATGTAATGTTTAAGCGCTGGGCCCTGACAATAACATCACACATGTAATGCGACTCACAGGCACTCTGTCCGGGTATTTCTTCCTGATCTTCTCGCCCTCAGACCGTCTCTTCTCAAAGGGATGTTCTTCTTTATACACAAACTTCATGATCGCAGGCTGAGATGTGGAAAATCTCCGAGGAAGATGTTTACAACCTTTTGGCAGCTGCGTCGCAGGAATATCCGATAACACGGAACACGGAGGACAACGCGTTTCAACGGCGTGATGACGTCAGCAGCAAGACGCTCTACGCGTCATTACGTTAGAATCGAATAATGCAAAATACAGGTTTAGTGGTGCTGACGTCTAGTGGCTGAAAGTCAAACCTGACAACCAGTGTTTGGTTTATATCCTCGAGCTGTAACTGTTGTGCCCTGACTTGATCAAGACACGTAACTTCATTTAATGGAACTGCCCCTGTAATTAGTCATCTGTCAAATGCTTTGAATAAAAGTGGCAGCCATAAGACATATTAGTCAATAGACATAAATAGAGTATTACACACCCTATTTTCAGACATGTACATACATTTAAAGGCTAGCAATAACAAGCTAGCTTTAGGAGCGCCTCCTACAATAGTGCACAGAAGTATGCAAATACATGATCTGACAGGCATGTAGGACATCCTATCGTTGCATTTGTGCCGAATACAATGATTGGAGGAACATTTAATAGTCCTGCACCTTGCAAAGTTGATATTTATATAAATATATATTACTTTACTTAGTGGTTGCTATCAGGATGTGAAGAGACTTTTAAACAGTATAACAAAACTGTTTCTGAAAAAAAAAATCACCTACCCTGCCTTTCATCTAACATGCAACATTTTCATTTTAAAATAATTCTTGAGTTTCAGTGCTTCGTCAAAAAACATTGCAGAGAACAATAAGTTGCGGGATTCGTGATTCTATAAAATGACAACTTGGTAAGAGTGTAAATACTTTGAGGCACTATATACTGTCACCTTGCTTTTACAAAGTACACTCGTATTAAAATGTAAAATCTTCAAAAACGTGGAAGAGACTGTTGTTTCAGTTGTTGACAAAAGGCTGCATTTTATTTTTCAGTTGTAACAGAGTCGCTGTGGCTCAGTGTCTCTCTCTCTCCATCACTGATGCATCAATCATATCAATGAGCTTAAAAAAGTGTCTTTGAAACTGATGATGAAACATCTCTCCTGCATCCAGAGTCCATCCACATGAGCCAGTGAAAAAACACTCAAATCAATACCAATGAATGGTAAAAATGACCTGCTGCTTTCCCTCCTGCTGATATTAAAGATCAAGAGAGGACAGACAGAGGCTGAGAGAGAGAGAGAGAGAGAGAGCGAGAGAGAGAGAGAGAGAGAGAGCGAGAGGGAGAGCAAGAGAGAGAGAGAGAACGAGACAGTGAAGCGGCCACCTCTGCTGTGGTCATACGAAAGGAAAAAGACAAGCACAGATATTGAAGAATTGACTGAATACTAATGAACTGTGAAAAATGAGTGCAAGTTATATCCTGTCCACAGATTCCTTAATCAAAAGCCCAAATTCACACAGAGAAACAACATGCACACGTTGAATCCAACAACTGTAAGGCAAAAGTTCCATTTGAAGGAAAAAAATAGAAGAAATGCCGGCCTCTCCAATGATCTGAGTTCATTTGTCGTAGCTTCTCCCATGTCTTCTCATTTCCTCAGAGGAGTCCATATGAATCACTGTGGCTGACATAACAATGACAGCCTGACAGTTTTAGCAAAGGAGAGGCCAACACAGAGCGGGCAGAGCCATGTGAGACACAGGCCAGAGGACAGTCCGGCCCTGACGGGTACAATCACCACAGCCGATGCTGGTGGAGATTTCGACTGAGGACGGAACGAACGTCTGAGGTAAACCTAAAAGGTGAGGAGAAACACAGAAAGCGCAACTTAATTTTGACTTTAGCTCTATTATCAGACCACACTCAGAATGAAACAACCTTTTGAACAGAAACAAGATGACAAACGAAAAGAAAAAGAAAATTGCATTTTTATACAACTCCTTGCCTTTGACCTACATTATCAAAACTAAAAAGTGCCTCATGCTGAGCTCTTAGATTTTATAAACTTTCACAAGGTTATAATCACAGTTGAAGCTTTAATCACAGGTAAGCTTAACAAGAGAAATGTAACTGTGATTGTGTCAGTTTACCTCAATGCATCCAACATTGGGAGCAGATTAAGAAGTGCCGTGTCACTCGGGTCACTGAACCATGACTTTATAGGTATTGCATTATCTGTGAGGATGACACATAGGGCAGGTGATTATACGTAAAAATTACATTTAAATATTAATATTCATTACACATAATGAATAGTGACAGATGATGATAAATTCATACATTTACATTATGCATTTGGCAGACAGTTTTAGCCAAAGTGACATTCAAACTTACAGTACTTACAGTACATTCAAACTTTTTTTATCAGTATGTGTGTTCTCTGAGAATCGAACCCACAACACTCTACCAACAGAGCTAGAGCAACACTTCTAAAAATATGAGTAAATAAATGATTCATAATTAATTGTTCTGTTTTCGGTAGATGCACAAAATGAATGTTTTTTTACCTACACACAACTGGCTGTACAGGATTAATATGATCATTATTTACTATTTAAACTGTGTACTGTGTGTACTGACACATTAGCACAGATCTGCTCTCTTACCTGGGTGACTCCGATAAGCTCCAGGCGAGTTGTCCAGAATAACTATACTGGAGAGATCACTGTGGACTACAGACAGATCTTTAATGTAGCTCCCTAGATCCAGAGTGCAGTGCTGCAAAGAGCACAGACATAAAGAAACACGGTCAGTAATGAGACAAATACAGACAGAGATGGATTACTAATGCTCTGAAACAGTGTGAAAATGAGGTGACGTAATTCTGCGTGTAGTCTGTGCTGAAAGTGAGTATTGCTAAACACTCAAGAGTGAAGCGATGGGCTTTACCTGTCTGTAGTATCTTCTTTTAAAGATTCCCCTGTTATTATCAAGTTTATCTGCTACGGCTGATCCATAGATCTCCATACTAGCTGTAAACACCACTAAGTCATACCACTGACTAACCTGATACACACAAACAAGACAAAAACACACACACACATTAACACATAGTGCCAAAAGACTGATGTCAAAATGCAGGTAAATTGGCTAAATGTATTTAGTGGAAAATAAAATAATACTAAACCACAACTGAGAGACTTTACTTACCACTTCTAAAAAGAAATCCACATGTGGCCTTTTATGAACAAAAAACCTGACTGGGTGTTTGTCTATTACCACCTGAATGAGAGACAATGAGAAAAACAGCAATATTAAAACCAACATGAAATCAAAATGGACCCACATGTTTCTGGTCTTACTGTGCGGAATATATTAGTGCACATTATTCCAAAAATGAAAATCTTTTGTAACTGTGGTTAATAATCTTGCATGACTTGCTCCGCCTCTGAAATGATTTTTGTCCTGATGACTGTTGTTTTTGAAGCCAGTGTGTGCACCTTCAGGATGAAGTCTGGCGGCGTTCCTGGTCTCACTGTAGGTCTGAGGACGCCATCGTGGTGCGAGTGAATCAAAGTCTCGTCCAGATCCAACACTAAGATCTTTCTCTTCACTGCATCTAAAGCAACACAGACAGACAGACCTCAGACCTCAGATTGTATTGTAAAAAAACAATACAATGATCTCAGAACTTACTGAGTCTGTTTCTGGAAACAGGTGAGAGAGGTAATATGTCATATCGCACCGTCTGGTACTGGATTATCTGTAAAAGACAGAACACAGGAGAGTCATTTAAGCCTAAGCCTGTTCTTACATCTATCACATTTAGGCTGTCAAATGTATAATTATAAACCAATTACAATCTTAGTATCACTAATTAGTTTTACTAATATAGACATCCTAAAATAAACATTAAAATATGCAATAATACTCTGTATCTGTATGTAGTATAAATGTCATAATTTTCTTGTTTTTCTTTACATTATATGTAAATCTGCTTTGAAACAATGCAAAACTGTAAAATAAAACACTATATAAATACATTTGAATTCAAAATTTGAATGGAAAGACTATCAGCATTTCAGCTTACGGTTCACGTTAACTCCTCCAAATTCTTGTGTAGTACATGCCCAATATAGACACACTCTCTCTCTCCAATATTTCATCCAGTTTGACCCCAAATTATTACCCTAGTGCAGAGCTCAGACCATATATGTCCCAGACATGTATATCATCACCCACCTAGAAAGTTCCCTGGGACATTTAACTATTAATAGTCCCTCCCCCAGCTGCCAAACAACATGTCATAGAAGTCTAATGCGAGTGGACCAGGGTACCGTCAATAGCATAAAAAAAGCATAATCCTATTTATTTATGTGCATGCAGTTTATAATAAGATTTTTGTCTGACTACAATACAATAAGTATCAGTTCAGTCTCAGAGTGCTAATACTGACATCTGAGTGTAAATACTGATGTTTTATAAAACAGGTGGTTTGGAAGGGTTTTACACTAATCGGTAAGTATAATGTACTTTGTACATTTTGGTTTAGTTTGCATCAAAACAGGCTAAACATATATCAGAGTCCAGAGTCCAGTACAGTTAGAAACACTGGAGCTACAGTAGAGAGACAGTCACCACTTCAATCAATTTCTTTATCAAATACTGAGCAGCTAATGTAACATTATCCATAAAAACAATTCAACTTTTAATCACAAATCTAACTCTCACATAATCTTGTTCTCAAAACGTTACTTTAGTTTTTATTACATTTCCTGCAACGATTCATCTGTGTAATGTAAGTGAACAGCAGAGGCCATACTGCAAAAATCTGAACAGGTTTCTAGTAAACAGTGGTTACTCTGAGAGATTAGTGCTTGACAACACGTGTTGCTGTTTAACCTAAAGCAGCAACCAATAACTTCTGTCTCTGTCACCATCTCTGTTTAAAACACAGAACTGCAGGATATTTCCTGGGAAATCAGACCTGACATCACAAATGATAAATTATTATGATAAAGTTACTGTTGTGAATGAGGGTCAGATGAGGAGATTGTGTTAAACTCTGATATGTCATGTACCATCCTAATAACTGATTTAACCAAATAACATTTTTAACCAAAAAGTTACGGACTGCGAAGCTTGTATGATTATGATTGTAAGATTATTATCATAAATGAATACTAGAGCAATTTTAA
Organism: Ambastaia sidthimunki; assembly: GCA_036877625.1. NCBI lineage: Eukaryota > Metazoa > Chordata > Actinopteri > Cypriniformes > Botiidae > Ambastaia > Ambastaia sidthimunki. The sequence continues at coordinate 9,449 of JAZGTK010008360.1, forward strand.
CAAATGACAGGCCGGATTAGAAAGTACCAAGCCAACGAAGAACTCATTCATTGGCAGTGACGGATGTTAAAGGTTTAATAAACAGCCTCTCACCGTTCGCAGGTGTTTCCTGAGTATGTACAAGATGAAGCTCCAGATCCGAGATGTCACTCCAAGGAAGGTGCGAATCCCGAGCAAACACTGACGAGTTTTCAACATGCTGACAGATGATCGGTGTGAATCATAGACGAACCCAGAGCTTCACAGATCAATGACTTCAGAAGAGCTTCAGCCTCACTCACAGCCCATCTAACCGCTTCCCTCTGCTTATTAAACTAACCAGATCAACTAACAGACGCTGAATCGGATGCACCTTGTCACAAAATAATGTGTAACGCGATGCTGGTTTATCGCTGGACCGCGCAGCCACGCACACAAACAGACCGAACAGAGCCCAAATGAACTTGAGTTTCACCGGCCAGCACTGGATCTGACGAGCCCTGCAACAAATGATCCTGCTCGCATTCACCACTCGTGTGTTCAAGGGCTTCGACGTTAATCTCAAGACTTCTGAGAAAACAACAAGTATTCAAAAAGTCCGATCAGACCCATCAAATGCGCTGCGGTTCACATCCGGTAGCAAACTGCGAGCCGCCATCAGCGCTCCGCTGACGTCACTTCCGAGACACAACAAGCGTGGCCTCAATAAACCTCGTCAGAGGTCTAGATAGGGAGCCTAACAAGGGTCACACAAGAGCTGTGCAACAAAATGAAAAATACATATAATTCCCCCCAGATGGTTTTATTTTGATTTTGTTAATCAAAAGGCACTTTTATAGCACAGGTGCTGTAAAATAAATTGTAAAGATTATGCTGACATTTCAGAACTGAAAAATTGTACTTTGAAAATGAGTCACATTCTTTATCCACAAGAAAATAAAGACGATGATTAATTGTTAAATGTCTGTATGAAGTTTGCAGGAATTGATGAAGACTTGATGCGTTTTGGGTTGATGTGAGCGGGGTTGAGGGATGAGAGGCGCAGCTCTGTCCTCTGGCCGCTAGAGGCAGTAGTTGCATCTGAACGCACACGTCATGCGCCGGCGCTGCTGTCACAGAAGAGGTTAGACGCAGATCCTCCTCTGGTTAACTGTGGGTAGTTAGTAGCATGAGAAAGATGTTAACCATCATATCTAACGTGCTGAGGGGTAATGCCAGCAGAAACGTAAGTGTTTCATTCTTTAAACATGTTTGTTCTTGTTGAATGGAGAGTAACGCGCGGCGGGTTGAACGCAGTGCTGCGGTGTTGACCTTGCGGGTACACAGGGCCACACATCCCAGCTGACAATGTCACGTTGTAGGAACGTTTCCCTAACGTTTCTGTTAAGTCATAAACGTCAATAATGTTTTTATTGAAGGTTCTAGGAACGTTCAAAACGTCCAGTTTTAAGACGTCGTTTTAACGTCACGTCATTGCTTGGTAACAAGAGGTTATACGAACGTTATTTAAACATTTTTTTGTAACATTCTGTAACATTAATAAAACGTTTTACTAACAACGCAAGATTAAAGTTTTTGACATGATATACAACGTTTAAAACGTTCTTCAAACGATAACTTTTAGAGAACGTTAGCCAACGTTCTGAGAACGGTCACTGTTAGCTGGGATAATAGTGGTGAATGGTTGGGGATGTTTGTGGTGTTTATTTTACACAAGCCTTTGGTTTTATTTTAATATATATAGTCAGATGTCTGAATATCAGTGAGTTAGTTTGCGAGATTAACCCGTGGTAAGAAATGGGATTTAAAGTAATATGATATTTATAGGATATCCATGCAGATCATAAGTATGTGTCCGTTTTAAAATATGCAGAGACAGACTGTCTTTCATTATTATTATAGGCAGATATAATAAGACAGACAGATATTTCACACACGCAATATTCAGTTAATGTAAACGCTTCAGTCTGTTTGTGACAGTAATGTCAGTCAGTCTGAGTAAATGATCACAAACATGTTTCAGTCACAGTTTCACTAATAAGAGTGTCAGCTAATAATACAAGATTTGTTGCCAAAATAAACCTACATACAAATGGCACAGATGTACTTTCTCTCTCTCTCTCTCTCTCTCTCTGTCTCTCTCTCTGTCTGTCTCTCTCTCTCTCTCTGTCTCTCTCTCTGTCTGTCTGTCTGTCTCTCTCTCTCTCTCTCTCTCTCTCTCTGTCTCTCTCTCTGTCTGTCTCTCTCTCTCTCTCTGTCTCTCTGTCTGTCTGTCTGTCTGTCTGTCTGTCTCTCTCTCTCTCTCTCTCTCTCTCTCTGTCTGTCTCTCTGTCTGTCTCTCTCTGTGTGTGTGTGTGTAAGGGAGCTGAACTGGTGTCAGAGGTAAGTTGTTGTGGGTTTATTATATGCCTGTGCCATTTCATTGGTTTTTATTGGTATTTCATCTTTATGATCATAATTTTTCATTTCTTATCAAAATTATTTCAGTCTTATACTTTTTTCATGTAGTTTATTCTTTTAAATCATTTTTTGGCATGTTTTTGGTATTTAACACATGCTTTTCACATCGGTGATTTACTGTAGTGATTTGTAATTTGATTTGATTTTGCACTAGCTCATGTGTGTGTAGTTTATGTGAAGTGTTGTATGTGATGGTGGGCTGTCACAGCTGAATCTGAAGGTTTCTCTTCCTTCACCACAATATTTAGACTTTATTGACGACTCACTTCCTGAGGGGAGAAAACATGATGCTTAAAAAACTGCTTTCAAAGAATGTGTATTATGAGATTAGCACTACATGAAGTTGACTCATGATTAAATGACATTGGCTGTAGAGTCACATTATTGCAGGAATATTCAATTATTCCATTCAAATGTTCTTGTTCTCATTGCAGACAGAATTGATCTGTTACATTTCAGTATCTATCTATTGATCTTGTGTGTGTGTGTGTGTGTGTGAGACTGCAAACTTTGGTACTATTTTTTCTCATTTTCTCAGTATAGATCATATGTATATATTTGTATGTACAGTAATGGTTTTTATAAACTTAATTTTATTATGTTTTTGTACATTTTGTAGGGGGCTAGAGTGGTGGTATCAGCCAGGACATACGCAGACTTCACGCCTCAGGCCACTTTTGACATTAAGGTGAGTTTTATCAGATGTTTAATGTACTGAAATGTTTTATGCTGTGTGTATTTCTGGGCCTCTAATGTGCATTGTACTGTGCTGTGTACTTTTTAAAGATCAGTGTAGACAAGATTTACTATTCTTACTTTTAATAGAATTTTGCAGCGATTATTATCAACGATTCATCCGTGCATGTCATTTTTTTAAATCCATGTGCACTTGTAATCTTTAATCAAAAACAAGAGCCTCCCCCCTCCCACGAAACAACATCTCTTCTCTTGATGATGTATGTCTGTCCCCAAGGGCGGGGCTATATTGACTGTCCAATGACCAGACAGTTTCTGTCCCTCAAACTCCCAACGATCCAATCAATACCAGAAGAACAATATCAGGCTGAAGATACAAAGCTGTTTTAGCTGGATATGCGTCACCATAGGAAAGACAGTCACAACTTAGCTTTTTTTTTGGCAGAAATGCGACGTGCACAAGCTGGAGGAGGGTCCACCCTTGCAGGCTGTGCTCACAAGAGAGGAGGGTCTTCAGTACTACCGCACCATGCAGACCATGAGACGCATGGAGCTGAAGGCCGATCAGCTCTACAAGCAGAAGATCATTCGAGGTTTCTGTCACCTTTACGATGGACAAGTGAGTCAGACACACAGATAATCATACGTCATCAATCATACATCATCCTTATAACCAGAAAATGATCTAGCACACTAGTAATACTAGGTCACAATCGTATCTGCCCCCATCTCCTAAAACACTCACCTTAAAAGTCCACATGCCATCAAAAACCATTTACAGTTACTATATAATATTCATTACTATCATAACTTTTTGTGTTTACCTCATCCTATCTGTTTGGATGTGTTTCTAATGTATGTGCGCTACTACGTTTCATTGTACAGCTGTACAGACAGTATTCTGTTCCATTTAATACGTCATCATGTTTTCACTCACATTATGGCCAAACTCATGTGCTGCCGCAGTGATTCTGGAAGACAGTAACATGTTGATTTTGTCTCTAACAGGAAGCTTGTGCGGTGGGAATTGAGGCCGGCATTCATCTGTCAGATCATCTCATCACGGCGTATCGTGCCCACGGGTACACGCTCACGAGAGGGGGCACGGTCCGCGAGATCATGGCTGAACTCACCGGTGAGAACAGTGCAGTGTAATGCAAACAGGTGTTACGTGTGCTGTTTATTGCCCTGCTAATTCTCCCCCCCCGTGTGTCTGTTTCACCGTCAGGTCGTAGAGGAGGGATTGCTAAAGGAAAGGGGGGGTCCATGCACATGTACACGAAACACTTCTATGGAGGAAATGGAATTGTGGGAGCCCAGGTATTTAAAATAAATCATGAGCCTCTTGTTAAAATACATCATGCTTATAAAGATTGTGTTCAGTTCACTGATACAGTAAAGCACCAGCTTTAGGATGACCACAGATCTGTGCTGATCACACTAATGAGACAACTGAACGCTGATATGTGACACACCCGTATCTCAGGTGCCTCTTGGGGCAGGTGTAGCGTTAGCCTGCAAGTATCTGGGCAAGAATGAGCTGTGCGTCTGTCTCTACGGTGACGGAGCTGCAAATCAGGTGCGTCCCACCTCACAGTTAAACAGTTAAACTGCAACATGTGCACACAAATGAACAAAATTAAGTTATTGAGAAATACACGACAGATCAGTGTTCAACACAATCCTGCCCTGATTCACAACAATAACCTCATAATAATGATTTATTTATTTCAAAACACAGATGCAAAAACATGCAGTAGATCTGCAGTCTCTGTGCTGTATTACTCATCAGAATAACTGGAGGTTTTCCTGTGGTTGTGCACTGAGGTTTTTACAGACTTCTGCACTCTTGTTGTGTTTTCTGCAGGGTCAGATCTTTGAGACGTATAACATGGCGTCTCTGTGGAAGCTGCCCTGCATCTTCATCTGTGAGAATAACAAGTATGGCATGGGGACATCGGTGGAGAGAGCGGCTGCCAGCACCGACTACTACAAGAGAGGAGATTTTATTCCTGGATTGAGGGTAAGACATGCTGAGTGCCACAGGAAGAGCTGCATTTGTGTTTCACGCTGTATGTAATGTACAGAAATGAGGGCATGTGTCAGAATATCCACCCGGCTGTTCTCTGGCTGTGTAGGTGGATGGCATGGATGTGCTGTGTGTGAGAGAAGCCACCAAACTTGCTGCAGAACACTGCAGATCAGGAAAGGTGAGCCTGAATACAACACGCAAAACAGAGAAAATAAACAAAGCAATGCGCAATACGCTAGTTAAGTTAACAGTGTACCAGTGGCAATTTTAGGGTGAATGCCTCACTTAAAGCCATGATTGTTATTAATCAAACTTAACTTTCAAACCATTTTCTACCATTTTCATAGTTTACAGATAAATATTCGGACTGGATGTTAGGAGTCACTAACTGTAATAAAGTGATGCGTGAATATTATGACACAGGGTCCCATTCTGATGGAGCTTCAGACGTATCGTTACCATGGACACAGTATGAGCGACCCGGGAATCAGGTAATAATGGTGTTACTAGAATTCCTCTGATCCTGGCATATAAACCAGCAGTTCCACCAGATTATATTCAGATCAGAGGTCACAGGTCACATGCTTGCAATACACTTGCAATGAACAGAAGCACAAATAACTGTTTACATGCAAATCATCTCACTGTTAAAACAGTAAAACATAATGTAACTTTCACTGCTTTATGTATCTGATGATTGTATTTTTGGATATACCTCATGCTCGTTTTTGTTAGTGTCTCTTCTCATAAATGACAGCACAACATTTGTCCTGCTTATTCGGCCGTGTTTCCGTAGTTACCGCACACGTGAGGAGATCCAGGAAGTGCGCAGTAAGAGCGACCCCATCTCATTGCTGAAGGATCGCATGTTGAGCAACAATATGGCCAGCGTGGAGGAGCTTAAGGTGAGAATACCTGAGTCTACTAGACAGACTCGAAGTGAAATAGACTTCCTCTTTGCCTCTGGTGCATCATTTAGAGTTATTGTGGGAGAACATTTCTGCTGTTTCATTAAACAGTAACACTGGTTTGCAGGAGATTGATGTTGATGTAAGGAAGCAAATTGAAGATGCGGCTCAGTTTGCCACAACAGACCCTGAACCTCCACTGGAGGACTTGTGCAACCACATCTTCCACAATGAACCTCCTATAGAAGTGCGCGGCACCAACCCCTGGACCAAGCTCAAGTCCGTCAGCTAAATACCTGCCTGTGCCTCTCAGCTCCCCTCGCACCCCTAACAGTTCATTCTGTCCCGTTCAAGCGCACATCACAGCAGAATATTATCCCCTTATGTGACGTGGTTTTACAGACACTGTATTTTGAAAAACTTGGATCTCTGACAGTCACAGAACAACAAGTTGCCTCATTTCATGTTACCATTGTCTTGTTTTCCTAATCAGAGGAGTTCAGAATACTGTAACTCAATAACAATAATTCCTTCCTTTTATTTAATACAATTTTAATAGTTTCAGTACCAAACAATGCAATAAAATGATAATTGCCAAAAAAATTAAAGACATTTTTGTTTATTTATATATATATTAAAAATGGCGTGTAATAGGTAGGTACACATGGTGGTGTTTGGATTATTGGTACACTCCAAGTGACTTAAAATGTGGCTTTGAAATCAGAACAAGAAACTATTTTCATCTTTCTGTTCACTTTATCAGATCTATTTATTTAAAACAGGTTTTCATTTCACACTAATCAAACTGACATGACTTTGTTACAAACAACGTTACTTGGGGATATAACTTCAGATCTGGCAGTAACAATGCAATGATTGTTTTAATTGGATATTTCAAATGTTTGAGTATCTGGACGCTGTTCAGGTTTTCAAGAGGCCTCAGGGCCACAGATCAAGCCTTTATTTGTCATGTTGGCCAGGATGAGAAGTTTGCAAGATCAGGCAATGTCATCTAATGTGGTCTGCATGCCATACAACTTAAAATAAATGTTTAAAATACAACATGTTGTTCTTTATGTTTCTGTGTGTGTGTGTGTTAAATAAAAACAACGAAAATGGAAAATAGGTCACAAACTGGATGCTCAAAAATTGGTTGCTATGCAGGTTAAAAGACACAGACTTTCCACATAATCATCACGCAATGAACCACAAATCGTGATTTAAGATGCTCTAATGTGAGTTTATAATATATATAATGTTTTTACTGTGGAAGATGCAGGACCATAAATGTTCGTCCAATCATTGCATTTGGTCCGGCCAAACATTACAAATAATGTTAATATCAGCAAATGTTCCTCAACTCAAACTTACACCCAAGCAGCAATGTGCGTGTTGGGTGCCGGTGGGCGGTCCCTCTGTGACGTATGATGACGTGGCCGCAGCCTCGTTCTGACAGACAGGCGAACAGGACCACGACGCCATGTTGCGCGAAAGCGGAAGTGAATTGTCCTGCTCTTAAAAACATATTTTGAATTTTTGTCAAGGGAGTGCTTGAAGTGAGTCGGGCACTTTTAAAGTAATAAGTCACCCGGAGCGTGTTTGAGCTGAATCTGTCGCTTTTACGCGCTGTATAGGGCTCGTCCTCCTGCGGGACACTTAAAGTGCAACTTTACTCTGACAGCGTCAAATCACTCGCGCGGTTGTAAATTACAGATTTGGGCTGAAAATGCCTCTGGCACAGTTTGCGGATCCCTGGCAGAAGTTACCCGTGGGCCATGTGGAAAACGAGGTAAGTTAAACTGTTTTAACTACATTACTAGCGCTGTTAAACGCTGTCTGTGTGAGGTCGCCTGTAATCCGTTACTTCATGTCATACAGGAACGTCAATGCAAAACCATGAATGGACGAATGTTTTACTGTTTCCACACTGTTCTCACATCAGAGCGTTTTTACAAGCACGTCGCTGCTTTTTAAACATGAAGCTAAAAGGCAGAAATTCGATCTGAAAAAAAAAATCATAAATCCACAATAAAAGTGAAAAAACAGGATATGTTATACAGTATTTGCACGCATGGATCACTGTTTTAAACTGCTTTGAAGTGAACTTGGTAAAGCTTGAGTTGGTTGGTTATGGAGGAAGGTCGAGCAGCAGGACTTGACCAGACACGTTCAGTAGGATTGTGTGTCTGTGATGTAAGGGAACATGTTAAAGTTTTGCTTGACGCGTTGGGTAACAAGCACAGGATGAGAAATTAACCTCACGCGATTTGATAGGCTGTGTCCCAACATCTAGTGAGCTGGCTAGTGCAAACCTCCCTAAATCACACTGTGCGCGTCATAGGCGCGTTCGGGACGTGTGCGCGCTTCAGAAATATGTACCTGATACCTTTAAATGGCAGACAGACAGCTCACAGAGTTTTGAGACACATCCCAGATGTTATTTAGTGCTTGATCAATTATGAAACAGCAGCCACATAATAACTTCCTACATTCTGGAGTGTATAAGATAATTCTGCATGTTTATATGTGTATAAATTATTGCAATTAATTTTCATGAAATGTACAGTGTTCACACAAGAACAAACAGATGATAAAAGCACTTGCATGATAAACAGATAATCAGATAATCAAAGATTGAAAAGATGCAGGTTCTGTAAGTCATGACTTTATCACAGCAGATGGTCAAAGATCAGGGCTGATGTGTAAAGACTGACTGATTATTTTACCTGGAATATGGCAGTAAAGCTTCAGGTTACTAGAGCCTGTTATATGTTCTGAAAGTTGAACAGATTCATCAGTTAATGAAACGTTAATGTTGATAAATGTTAAACAGTGCTGTCTCC